>BMAW01062777.1:3225-22213 GCA_019974015.1 Nephila pilipes
GAATTCATATTTTACAAAATTCATATTTTACAAAATTCATTTACAGATTTCATATTTTACAAAATTCATTAACAGAAGTCATATTTTACAAAATCCATTTACAGATTTCATATTTTACAAAATCCATTTACAGAATTCCTATTTTACAAAAATATGAAAACGCAAAAATTTGGGGTGTCCACTATTTTTCATTTAAATCCTTCTTTACAACTGATCATTCCATAATGAAAAAAAAGAGAAAATAAGAAAGGAGAAAAGGCTAGTGAAAACCTTATCAAAAAATATGTGCTCACAAACAGGTATAATTTAATATAGAATTACATGATAATAAAAGTTGATTGATCGTTTACTAACGTTGCGCTTAGATTCAAAACGAAAGCTATTAGCGACGGACCTCTTAATTTTGAGCCTCTGTCGAAAATGGCAATACCCGAGATGACATTTCCTTCTCCAAACTTCCTCACCAAGTTCACGCGAAGAATTGGATCCTCAACAGACCTAACAACACGGAGGGGTTTCCGTAGAATTAGAACTCAAAATCACGACTCGACGAGTACAACGCAACTCATTGGTCGTGACCATGACCACACGTATACAACCTCCATACGAAAAAAAGAAATTCATGATAATGAAATCAATTAATATTTCAAATAAAATATTAATAAAAGAAAAATATGTACAATTGACGCAAACAAAGATGTGCAGAAAATAAACAAAATCACTCAAAATGTTCTATTATAGTTATACATATTAATTAACTGGTTTATATTAATTTACTTTCATCAATTGCATATTATTACATATAATTCTTGCTTGAAAAGTAATACCTCCTTGTCATAACATTTTTATTTGTGGCCAAACTTCCAAAAATTTTTTTGTACCTGAAATCTATATTATCCTCTATGTAATGCTAATTTCCTTTGTTCTTATATATTACAGGTGTGCTAAGAGCTGATCAGAATGTCTACCGTATGGCGATGAGATTTAAACAGCGAGTCGGCATTGGGCGGAATGGGAACTTGGTTTTCGAATTTATGTCATTGCACCCACCCTTGCATCTAACGACCTCTCTTCTTAAAACCTGATCTCTATACGAGAGTCATCTTTAATTTTCAAGCTACCTACGACGCCAGGGAACAAAAAAAAAGTAACAACATTTGCATAGAGGACACAGAAAACTTTCAAGTACAACAAGAATTTTGCAAATCTGTTAAATGTTCTTGGAGGCATTATTTTTTAGTGAAGTTCTCATATTAATTAATAGGTTGACTAATTTATGCCCTTTAATGGCATATTATTGAACATAATTCTGTAAGTGAAAATTACACACATGGGGATTGGCCTGGATTAACTTTTATAAAAGTATGTACACGCGGTTTGGACAAAGATTTACGAGAAATTAGTCTAAGAACTTAATTTCTCATTCATTTATCAAACGAATGTTGGTTGCTTCGAATGGGTAAAAATTTAATGGGTGATAGAAAACATCTAAATAGGCAATTTTCACCATACAATGCATAGGAAGAGAACAGGTGGTGTACCGCTAGATGGTGCTGTAATAGAAATTTCAGTTAGAAATTTTAGTGCGAAATTTTCAGAAATTTTAGTGCGAGTTTTCTCACACATCGTCATTTCTACGGTTGTAGTAGCAGAACAGTACACGGTAACGTACCACTGGGAAAGTCCATACCTCCTAAAATCCACATTAGAAATGACGATCTGTAAGAAAACTCACGCTTTATGCTTTCTATTACGGGACCGTCTTGCGTGTCTTGCTCTCAAGTGGTAAAAATTGTCTTAGATGTTTTTTATCACCCCATACATTTTCCCAATGAGTTTCGAAACACCACACACAAGTCTTAGTATGAAGAGATATAACAAAAGTAAACTCCTGCTTGAAGCGAATAGAATATCTTAATTTTAAATAAGGGAATAAAACACAAGTTGTAACTACAACAAAATCAACATCTAAACTTGATTTTTCTGAGTAAAAGACTAATGACAGTATAACAACATGCTTTAATCGCAGTTCCAAAACAATTAATTCCCTTACTATCTACTATCCTGTCATGTCTTCTCAAAGTAAACTATCATATCTCCTTCATTTTTGGCCACGGTAGTCTAGTGGGTAAGGTCGCACCCGGCGTTTTTTGTGGAGTCGGGGACTCTATTTTGATGCCTCTAAAGACACACCGTACAGCAGGAATGAGGAACGTTAAATATGTTGAGGTCCCAAGTTCTCCCATAGGCGTGGTGGGGAAATTAGAAGAGAAAGGTTCCGGCTCAGGTGTCGCCCACTGCACTTGACCGAGGTTCAAAATTACATGATCCATCACCAATAGCCCTCTTGTTACTTCTAATGCGTCGTTAATAAAACCAAACCGAAATCAAACCTTTTTTGTTTAGCCATAAAATTTACATCGAAAAACTAGAGGTTGCATTCAGTTTCAGTTTCTGTGTACTTGTATAAACCTCGAAAAGAAATAAGGGAAATTAACTTCTATGCTTGAAGTAAATAGAATATCTTACTTTTAAATAAGAACGCACAGGACAAAGTAAATCAAAGGTACGGATGAGAATGTAAAGTTAAATGTAATTGAAGCACGTTCGAACTTCAAGATATCTTCTAATAAATTTTCTAAGCAATTTCCAGTAGTTAAATTAATATTTGGTTCATCATGTGACGCTCGTAGCTTGCGTCTATCACTGGTTTGTGTCATCGAAAGTTAATGAAACCCAGTTACTTATTAAGACTAAATAAAACGGAGAAACTCTGTATAAATATTAACCGAATCTAATTCTTAACATATTTTTATACTTTCTGACAGAATAATCTAAAGTCAGGACTAGGACATATCTAGGCCGAAGAGCCAACCTTCAAATGTCCGCTACAAAAGATAATAATTTGAAAACAATACGCATGTAACTAATTTTAAAGGTGGATTCGATTTAGGACGTAGTCCCAACATGAAATTACTCTTTTTTTTTCTCAGCGAAAGAAAACGTTTGTGTGTGATGTATTTCTTTCAATATTCAGCTGTACGGCCATCTTAAAGAATAAATAAATAGTCAAAAGTCCAAGATTCCAGTTGAAGACACGTAAGAGAGACAATGCAGTTTATTAACTCATAACGTAGAGTAACCAAGATCACTATTTTTCTTTCTCGAATCCTTCTTAACTCAGATAATCCTAGCTTAAATTTCAACAATAAAGTTTTAGATTGCCAAATCTCTCATTCCGGTTCAAGCGCTTCTCGATTCGAGTAGATTCAACTTGTATTTACTCTAACTAGCAGTCCCTTCATTCCAACGATTGCTTGCGAAGATTCAATCCAATTTGTAATTATCTGACAGCTTATAGTTATCCTCTATCTAATTTCTCTTTCATTTAATTCTATTTTGCTTATATCACTCTCCTTAATTAATTTTATTATACTTTTTTATCTTCTAATTTATCAAATTAAGTTTCGTTTTGGTTGGCAAGAATTGTTATTTTATGGAATTTAAATTACCAAAAAGTCCCCTCCCCCCAAAGTCACAAAATATTGTGCAATACCTAAAATTTATGAGTGATTTTTAGAAAAAAAAATGAGTGGAAAGACTACTACAGGAAATAACATAGTTTTTTAATGGGGAAAATATCAGCATTATGGGCAATGTAGGTTTTGAAAAAAGTGTTCCAGAATCAAAAGAGAATATATTTTAAGAAACACACACACATAAACACATGCACACACACATAAACACATGCACACAAGCACACATAAACACATGCACACAAGCACACACACACATAAACACATGTACACAAGCACACACACATAAACACATGCACACACTCACTCACTCACACACACATATATATATATATATATATACATTGGTGTTCAAAATTAAGAGAATTTGCATATTTTGTAGAATTTTCTGAAAAGAATTGAACGACATGTAAAAGTACTGTTTTGAAACAAAAATGCAAACCTTGTAATTCGAATATGTGAGCGTATGCGTGTATGGGGGCTGAAATAGTCGAAGAAAGGGATTTATAAGCGCGAGTGCTAAAATCCACATTTCGTTCTCTAGCATATTTTGAAGAATTTCTTGGTGAATTTTTGCAGTAATTGCTTAAATTAAAATTCGAACAGTAAAAGTGAGTAATGACCAACGTTGAGGTGATGGAATGAAATGGTTAATTGTGGGTAGGCTAGAAGCAGGCTAGTCTCAAATCCAGATTTTGCAGAGAATTCGATTTAACTCCCAGCATCACGTCCAACTTATGGAAACAGCTTAAGGATACCGGATCCATCGTGCGAAAACCTGGGCAAGGTCGTCCAAGAGCCACGACGGCCAGAAAAGATCACCATTTGTCCTTTATAGCGAGGCGCAACAAGGATGGTACAGCATCTCAGGCATGTCAGGAGTTGTATGCGATCACAGGAACCCTAGTTTTAAGAGTGACTGTTTCCAGAAGACTTCATGAGAGAGGCTGTTTGCAAACAGACCTGTTGTTTGCGTCTCTCTCAGTTCTGGGAGCAGAAGAGTCCACGTAAAATGGTGCAGAGATGATAGAGGTTGGAGCATGAATCGATGGGTGACCATTCCCTTCACTGATAAGTCCCGGTTCAACGTAACCAGTGATTTTTGCCGTACTTTCATATGGAGAGAGCCAGGACCCCGTACCTGCCCTCCAATGTCTAAGAAATCGACCATTACGGCAGCGGAGGCTTGATGATCTGGACAGGCATCATTTGGTATGGCCTCACACACCTCCATATCTTTGAAAGAGGCACTGCGACTCTTGAGAGTATAGGGAAGAGGTCTTTTAGCCCTATATCCACCTTTGCAGGAGTCCAATTGGTCTCGATTTCCTTTTCATAGATGACAACACGAAGTCACATAGAGCTCAGCAGGTCGACGAATTTCTGGAAAGTGAGGATATTCGCCGGATGCATATATTGGCCATCCAGATCTCCAGACTTCAATCCTATAGAGCATACCTGGGATGCTCTAGAGAGGGCAATGGCAATTCACAATCCCCTTCCGTGAACCATGAAAGACCTGAAAACAGTGTTGCTGAACGAGTGGGACCAATTGTCACAGAAACTCATAAACTCCCTTATTGCTAGCATAAAATCATGGTTCGAGGCTCATATATCTATCTATAAAGGGGAACCATACCCCCTATTAACCCGTTTTGGTTCTTTTCTGCAACTGCTGTTTCATAACTTGAGACTCCGATGAGTGTTACGCATGATCATGCGTGTGTATTACAACTGCTGAATGGTTATTATTTATTTATTTATTCTATTGTATCAACTCTATGTACACACCAAATACCATTAAAATCTGTTCAGTAGTTCTAGAGATAATCGACCAAATCGGAAAATTTTCTTCATTTTGAACACCAGTGTATATATCCATAGTATGACATATATTTGCTTACAATTTTAGAATTCAATATTCTAGCGTTTATTTTATCAAATTCTCATCAATAATTAATCCATAGAATTAGCAAAGTATCTCTATTTGTTAACAATAAAATTGTCAATTCTGAAATTTTTTGAAATTGGCGTGGAGTTGTAATTCAAATTAACAAAAAGTTCCCGAGGTTAATGAAGAGAAATCGCAAATAACCAACGTCGTAAATTTCCATTATATATTTATTTCTAGTACTAATATTCTATTAAACTCTTTGTAGTTTATAAATGCTATATCATTGATATTTCTCACTACACTTCAATATTTTGTTTTCAAAGTTACGTAAGTCACGGTTCAATTACAAGAAGTTATCGAATTAAATAATGTCATATTAATACTTCAGGAGGCTAGTTGAAAGGAAATACGCGTGAGAATCCTATTATAATCTCACGTATACTCACTGATAGATAAACAAGTGTTTATTTAATTTCATATTTTTAAGAATGACCTTTCTTTTACAGGAAGACTTTTCAGTTAACTTGCATTTTTCTGGCTATAATAATGATGCATTATAATTGGTTCTTACTTTCTATCTACACTGTGAAAAAATGCTTACTTTTAAAGCAAGACTTGTGACGTATTTTGTTCCAAAGAAAAAGTTTCTTTTCGTTTTTAATATGAAAATTATTTCAAAAGGAAATTAATATACTATTATCATAAGTCGTTTTTTCTTAACTAATAGAACACATTTAAATTTCATTTCATACTCGTCGGTAGGAAAAAATAAACATTTAAATACGTAGTTGCTATACAATTTAAAATTCTATATCAAAACAATTACAACATTGTGTTTTGCTGTGTCACGCGTTATATATTCCTTAAGTAAAATCTTTACTTCTTTCTCTTATTGCGCAAAATTATGCTCAAGATGAGATACATATGACACAGATGCTGTGCTGTACAATACATTGTCTCGTTTCGTTCAACATTGCATAAGAGAATGAAAAATTTACTATTCACGCATTGCTTCTCCAATTTTTGTCATCTTCATCCTGTTTGCTATCAGTTTACTTTTCTTTCCTAAGTCCGATAAGATGTAAAAATACTCTCGTAATTGAAAATTCCGAATTCGTAATTCAGCGGCGTATGCGTGACATTTGTTTATATATGTTCCACGGAAGAAATGTTTGCAAACACTCAAAAGCTCTTCCGTTCATGACGAGTAATGTTTTTCGAATAAATTGTGAAAATAACAGAAGAAAAACAGAACGCGTATATACACATACCCTTCCCCATCGTTCATAATAAACATTACACAAAAATATTCGGTCAACTAATCTATTCACTACCCCATTACATTCATAATCGTGGTGTAACTGTGGTAACCTAGTTGTCATTGTCGTGGCCAGTGTTGTTTTCGAGGAGTCGTGTACTCGAGCCCCGATGACGTAATATACTCACCTTAGAGTGGGACTGATGCACGTTTAATATATTGTGGTTTCAAAAGGGAGTTGCCAATTCAGGTATCGGCATCCTCACTTGACCGAGGTTCAAAAGCCCTCGTGATGCAACTCAGGATGACTTTAATATACAAACACAATCACATGTGACCGCGATAGCCTAGTAGTCATGGTCACGAAGTTGTTTCCGTGAAATCGTAGGTTCGAGTCCAGTTTCCACTAAAGACCAATCGTGCCGAATGGCTGATGTACGTTTATTCGGTCTAAACTTTAAATCCTCCGCTTGGTGTGGTAGGGAAGTTTGGATAAGATGCTCGGGTATCATCGTCGTCAGATCCGAGATACAAAATTATGAGATCAATCTCCAATGGCCCTTGTGTTGCTTCTAAGTTAATAAACAATCAAAAAATAGAAGCCATATTATCAATCCGTAATTGTCAATGAAATTTAGGGTTCATGGAGCGTAAAGGCACATCATTATGAATTGAGAACAAAGAGTTCGGTTTAATATTTTTTTGGTATGAACTCTTTGTTTAAAATTTATTGGGTTTCTAATAAATAAAATTAATGAATGTCGGTGAACTTTTTTTATGTTTATGTTTATATAAATTTAGGAATAAATACCGTCAGTGACGAAGCGTGTGGATCGCTGGAAAAAAAATTTCTTTTCCCTCTCAATATTGTGATTTTGTCACATGTATATATATATATATATATATATATATATATATTTATATTAATTATAATTATTTAATAAAAAGTAACTAAAATAAAAAAAGTTCTTTGTTGACCTAAGTAGGAAATAACTTTAAATTGTTTTTTATATTACTTGTTTTTTTTATTTCGAATGGCAGATTATAAACAGTTACAATAAAAAAGAAAAGAAAAAACAATTATAATTACACTCGAACAAAACACAAAATAAGAATAAGAAATGCTGTAACAAAGTTCATTAGTCCAACATGTCTCTAGCCTCCCAGTAACGTTCAGAAAGAAAATACTTTCGAAGCGCAGGACAGTGGAGCAGATGAGCGGAGTCCATATCCTCACCAGAGCTGCACAGAGTGCTAGCCGGGGAAGGAGAAATTTTGAATCTAAAAAGATGTTTTCGTAAGCAATCATGTCCAGTGTCTAGGTGGAAATTCAACGACCGCTCTATGTCTTGGGCCATTACTCAAATTAGAGTCAGCATTCTTCCAAGCCTTGTGAGAGAGACGATTGGAAAGACCCTCCTGAGCATGGGCTTTGATAGATTTTCTCCACAAAAATTGACCAGAAAATAATTGTTAATTTTAAAATTTTTATCTCAATTCAGAGAAATTAATCAGTTTGTAATTCAAGTATGATGTTATATATTTTTAAAATAAAATTAACAAGATAAGTTCAATAACGATAAATGTTTTTTAAAAGATCAATTAAAGGTTGAATTGCACATACCAGGTTGATTCAAAAATTATTGATGTGAGTTATTAGGAATGGTATAGGGGAATGGGTTAAATCACCGCAGTATTGTCAAGAGATCATATTTCCCTTTTCTAAGAAGTCCACAATTAGGAGACTCTTTACTTCTCAAAAATAACTACTTCATCATATCGCCTACGCCTTCTTTATATCAGATTCACAGGAAATAACCCATCGGTTTGATTGTTATTTGGTTGTCGATGTATTGGTGGATTCACGGTAATAACTTGGTAATAATAACTGCAATCAAATTTTGAAACGACGGTAATAACTTGATGCAAAATGACGATAACAAATTGACGCAGCAGCAACTAAATTTTAAATTGAGCAACAAATGGCTGTTCAATCAAAAGTATCCTATAAATCATTGTCAAATCTGTTTCGGAGTCGTTTAACAGATGGTATAAATCATTCGTATAAATCGCTCGTACATTGATAATTGTTTGATTTATCCTACATTAATTTTATTTGTATATTTCATTCACGAATTATCGCATGGAATATTTTTGCAGACATTGAATTTTCTCAAAAAAAAGAAGTTTTTGTAAGTTTTATTTGCGAAAGGTATTGAAAAATATTTTTACATTTGTGTAATTTTCTCGGATGCAGATTCGTACATTTGTTGTAATAAATCCCATTGACCAAGTTTCTTAGAATGAAAAACGTTTCTCAAAAAAGGGGTTTTTAGACAGCAATATCACAAAATTAAATGCAATCGTCAACATAAAAATAACGATTTAGCTCTGTTTGAAAAAGATTATAAATCATATTTCGCATTTTTTCCAACCACTCAATAGTAAAGAGAATTATGTACAAAAGAATATTGTCACACATTAATATATTACGCATATTAATAATTAGCTAATGCGCATTAATATGCCACGCATTATTAAAATTCTGGTCGAATATGACTGTGTTAAGAGCATACTGATTTTCTTACTCGAATTAAATTACTCTGACTTAACATAAGAACACGATGTAATAAAATTGTAAATTTATTTGAAGGTTATCCCAGACGATAACTATTTGTTAGATTATTATTTAAATTTTATATGAATAATACATTTCTCAGAACTTTACACACGTGTAGTAATTGTTGAAGCGTATCTCGGGTGGTCTCTTTATATTTTCTATCCCCCCACACAGCAGTAAAACCACTTGCTTACAAAACCAGAGTATGAATCATGTGTTCAAACAGAAACCAAAACTTTCTGTCACTGTTGCCAAGAGCGACTTACAAAGATTTAGGTTGGAGGATTTTAGTAGTAACAAAAATACTGATGCTCAATTAAACAGGTTGTGGGAATTTTAGCTGTTACTAATTTTACAGTATTACCTCTATCACATTTCACCCTTCAACTAAACAACTAGAGGATTTTAAGATCGAGAACTCTAATGCCTATAAAGGGACTGATGCTCGTTAAATTTGGTTGAAGTCGCAAGTCCTTCAGTTGGCATGGAGTGGAAGTTTGGAGAGGGAGCTGCCAGCTAATGTGTCATCCTCGTCACTTAACTGAGGTTCGAAATTACGAATAGCTCTTGTGTTTCTTATTAATGTGGCGTTAATTAACATTTCGTCAATCAGAAAGGACTTCAAAGAAATCTTTCAATGTATCAAACGTGATTTATGTAAATTAATATACTAGAATAATTGAACTCTAGTGAATTTATTTGATAAATTCAATTTACGAGCACTGAAGAATTTATTGTTGTTTTTGGTAGTTTATTTAGTAGTAAAGAGAGTGAGTAAAGCTATAAAAGAAAAAAAAAGTGAATAAATCTTCAAATGTAGGAGGAATCAGATCACAGTCAGGAAGGATCTACATTCGGTCAGTGAATCAGATCCTCATCTCTGAGCCTATTAAGGACTCGAATTCGATTGGATGCGATCAGGTTAGTAATAAATTATATTAAACTTTAGATTTTGAAACGTATAAGTTGTATCCATAGATGTAGTAGGTTAGAAATCAGATGTTGTTTATTCATAGATCTGAATAAAATAAATTGGTTGTCATCAAAATGAGACTTTCATTTTATTTAATTATTTATTAATATGTGTTATACTCAAGGATCACACTCAAGTGTCATTGAATTAGAGATAGCAAGTAATAACGAGTTGGGAACCGCTGCCCTTGATAAAGTTTGCCACACATAGATTCAACAAGTTTGTGGAAGCGTTCCTCAGGAATAGCTTACCAAACATTGGCTAGAACTGTCCATAAACTTGTGAGTGTCTCCAGTATTGCGCGACGTTTCTTCACAACTTTCTCCAAAATATCCCAAAGGTGTTCAATAAGATTTAAGTCTGGAGACCAATTTCTTACAGAGAAGTCAAAGACGTACTCATCCAATCAGGCAATAGCCAACCGGAACCTGTGAGAGGTGCAGTTGCCTTGCTGGAATATTTCATCTTCTTATGGATGACAGTAAAACATAAATGGCTGTAGCGACCGAATCGCATATAGGGAGGTTGTACAAATGCCTAAGATACTATAAACTGTTGTGAAAAAACACTCCTGGCGATGATTAAGCCTCCAAGAACTTGTACAGTTCCAACCTGGAATGGGGATCTATGACTTAATGAACCTGGCGCAATATTCTCAGGCTCCTATCGGCGTGAACTAGTAGGAATCGAAACTCATCACTCCATGCTACTCATTTCGAGTCTTCTTTGTGTTCTCTTGCCCAGGCAAGACGTGCAGTCCGATGGAAATCATTGAACCATGGTATTCTCGTGAGTCTACGACTCCCAATGATCATACACTGAAGCAAGAGTTGCACGGTCCATTTACTGATCGTATGGATGGCGCTGTGATTAATCTGAGTGGCAATTTGAGCCAATGTTCGGCTTCGTTGGCTACTTACAATACGGATGAACTGTCACACCAAGGCTGTAGGTGAAGGTGTCTTTGCAGTTTGCACAATGGCTTTCCCACTATCAGCGTATCCTCAGTATATTCTTGACGTTGATGACCTTGAAAACCCTAGTTTTCTGACAATTCAAGAAATTGAATGGCCCATGTGTCGACTGCCTACTATTTGTCTACGAACGAAGGCGTCTAAATCAAAAGTTTTACCCATACTGATAGTTGAAATGAGATCATTAACAACAACTACATTACTAGTTATATATGCACTAACCACAGCGCTCCCTTGCGCATAAATGAGGTGCAAGGTTACACAATTTACACAGCATTGTCCTACGTGATTCAGAGGCCATTAGTGTACAACTGAAGGAGTGGGAAATAATAAAAAAAACAGTACAGTACTAGTAATTTTAAAAAAAGCTCCGATTCCCACATAACTGC
This sequence comes from Nephila pilipes, assembly GCA_019974015.1. Classification (NCBI taxonomy): domain Eukaryota; kingdom Metazoa; phylum Arthropoda; class Arachnida; order Araneae; family Nephilidae; genus Nephila; species Nephila pilipes. The sequence continues at coordinate 14,870 of BMAW01062777.1, forward strand.
AAATAGGTTTTAACGCATTGAAGAAAGAGTTGAAAGCTCTTAATTTACATTCAAATAATTCATGCGTTTCGTTTTAGAGTGCACGAGTAAAGAATGAGGGACACATATTTGTCTTACTGTTTATTGCTATCAGTTCAGGAGTAATATTGATAGCTGAAATAGATTTTTCAACTAATGGTCATGCGAAACATTTACATTGTTTTCTACAATAATTCATATATCAGAGGAAAAAAAGTTCTTTTACCGATTAAAATAGCAATGATAAAAATATGAATGGAAAGATAATATCTGAACATCCATTCGGAAAATAATACATAACTTAAAAATTGTGAATTTTTTTTTTTTTTATTTCGCATAGATAATTAAAAAAAAGATTTTCAAATCAAAATATGTCTTTTTTTTCTTCAATGCACTTAAAGTTCTTGAAAATATCACCATTTTTGGTCGATATTTTTATAATTATTAAACTTACAAAAGTCGTATCACTATAATTTTAAATGTGAAGCTTGAATTATAAGGAAAAACATAAAAAGTTAGATTCTGTAAGATCATGATATTTATTGATCGTGCAGAAAGCTCAAAAACACATTTCTTTTGTAAATTTAATAAAATTTCATAATTTTACTCCACTTTACTTTTTTTTGTCTTTAGTAACCTTAATAACGCTTTTTGTGAAGCCGCGGTCATGGTGGCAGATTGGTGGCTGGCGGTTATCGTCGAGTAGAGCGAAATCTACTCTCTTAACGATCGCTGCGCTACCTCCACCCATTCACACCTGCACACTGTCGAGCCAGATTACAGTGATGCTTGGCTCGATCAGGTTGGAATGATACTAACTGGGAATGTATAGTGTTTAGATACGAATCCCTCTTGAAACTGTGTCCTGATGATCATCGAAGACGTGTCTGAAGACGCCCAGGGAAGTGTGCGGATCCTGCTTTCACTATTGTAGGCTCTCAACTTGGAGTTAGGGTCTGGGGTGCCATTTCCCTTGATAGACGGACTCTTTTGGTCCTCATTAGAGGCACACTTACAGCACAGCGGTACTTCGACGACATTGTGAGACCTGTTTTGCTAATGTTCCTCTTGCTGTACCTCGGCTTTATTTTTCAGCAACATAATACCAGACTACATACGGCACGTGTTGCTATGAACTGTCTTACAGCTTGTCAAACACTTGCTTGGCCAGGCAGATCTCTCTCCAATCGAGCCTATCTGGGATATGGTGGGAAGGCGACTGAATCAACCAGGGAATGCCGATGACCTTGCCCGATAATTGGAGCAAATGTGGCAAGAAATACCACAGGGAGCTTTATCACTCTATTTTACGTCGTGTGGCAGCTTGCATCCAGGCTAGAGGTGGGTCAACACCTTATTGAGCTCGTTATTTTGTGACAATGTAACTCTGAAATAAATCTTTCGATTTTTTTTAAATTTTGATCATTCCTATTCTGTATATAATTTTTTTTTTCTATTCGCCAATTTTTGTCTCCATCGGAGAATTCCTTCTTGGTAAGTCGTTTTTTTTTTTTTTTTTTGGTTATAGAGTGCAATAATACAAATTTACATAATATTTCGGGGGAATACTAATTTACTAGTTAGCTGCTCAGTCTGGATGGCTGGTTATTATCACTCCCCCGGTTATCATCACTCCTTCAGCGGTCACTTGAACAGAGGGTTGTTACAAAATGAATTCATTTTTATACACGTAACAGGTCAATTGAAACGTCTCCGGCCTACCATAGCAGAACACATTTTTTTGGCAAAATTAGTTTTTTTTATTCAACATAATTCCCTTCAAGGGTGATACACTGATTATAACGACCCTCCAACTTTTGGATACCATTTTTGTAGTACGATTTGTCCTTTGCTTCAAAATAGGCCTCAGTTTCGGCGATCACCTCTTCACTCGACGAAAATTTCTTCCCAGCGAACATTCTTTGAGATCTGAGAACAGGAAATAGTCACTGTGGGCCAGATCGGGAGAATACGGTGGATGAGGAAGCAATTCGAAGCCCAATTCATGGATTTTTGCCATCGTTTTCACTGACTTGTGACACGGTGCATTGTCTTGCTGAAGCAGCACTTTCTTTTTCTTCAAATGCGGCAGTTTTTTGGCGATTTCGTCCTTCAAACGGTCCAATAACGCTATGTAATAGTCGCTGTTGATGGTCCTTCCTTTTTCAAGGTAGTCAATGAAAATTATTCCATGCGCATCCCAAAATACAGACGCCATAACCTTGCGAGCCCACTGTTGCGTTTTCCCACGCTTTGGAGCGGGTTCATCGTGTGCAGTCCACTCGGATGACTGTGGATTGGACTTCGGGGTGAAATGATGGAGCCATATTTCATCCATTGTCACATATCGACGCAAAAACTCGGGTTTATTACGCTTGATCATCCTAAAACACTGCTCCGAATAATCAACTCGTCGTTGTTTTTGGTCAAAAGTGAGCTCGCGCGGCCCCCACTTAACACAGAGCTTTCTCATACCCAAATATTCGTGAATGATATGATGTACACGTTCAGTTGATATCTTTAGAGTGTCTGCTATTTCATTCAATTTCAATTGACGGTCATTCAAAATCATTTTGTGGATTTTTTTAATGTTTTCGTCGTTAACAACCTCTTTTAGGCGTCCACTGCGTTCACCGTCTTCGGTGCTCATTTCACCACGTCTAAACTTAGCATACCAATCCTTGATGGTTGTCCGGAAACTCGGCATCAAGCCAAGTTTTTGCTTCAACTGTATTTTTTCCCTTTCAAAAAGCAACATTTTATCAACACGCGAAATTCCTTTCTATCCATTTTTTTCACAATAACAAAAGTTGCTTCACTCAAAATGCTATAATTCACAAAGTAATGATCCGACAGCTGTCAAATTTATACACGCATCTTTTGAGGGTTAGGGCTAATTTTAAAACATATGGATTTAATTCTAGTAGCGCCATCTATGTGTCAGGCAGGGGACTTTTCAATTGACCTGTTAAACGTGGGTGAATGAAATTTTGTTCATATTTAAGAAGTAAATGATTTCGTTTTCAAAATAATTTAAATTTAAAAAAATGAAAGATAATTATAAAAGTTTAAATTTTTTATTATTTTTAAATTTCTGATGATAAGGATTCATCTCAGAATACAATTTTTGAACACACATCAAATGGATTGCTTTTAATTGCTACTTAATTTCTAATTGTATAATTGTGATTATTATTTTGAGAGTCGTTATTTTTCTGACTTAATCTAGAGAAGTAGTTTTGATATGACGTAAAATGAAATAAAAGTGGATATACGTAAATACTTCCTTTATTCTGTCTTTTTACCATTTCCTTTATTCTGTCTTTATTCACATGTCACTTTGAAGAAAACGGATGTTTTCGAGCGTTGTTGGGGTTTGTGACGAGCAACACTATCACGTTGTTGCATGTAGTTGTGACATTACATGTAGATGGATGTCTCACGTGATTTTGTGGCTTTTGCTTTCATAATTTATGCATTATTAAAACACTTACGAAATCTTTCGCGAAAGCCGATTTGAATAATAAATCCATGGTTTTACTGAGAAAAATAAGCTGTTCTTTTACAATTTCATAAGTTCAAGTTTTAAATGAAGCTAGGTATTCAAATTAGACATTTTAAAAACTAAAATATTAATTTTTAATTTACTAGTAATAGAAATATCCTCAGCGCTCTGTTTGAAAATATAATGGTAGGTCTGTGAAATCACTTTGCTTACTCATTGCTAAAGGTGGCCAAGCGTGTATCGTAGATGAAACAAAAAGGCCCAGATAAAATAATGTATAAGATGTTTCCTCAAAGTTAAAACTTGTGTAAAATAAAACAATGCGAGAGAGAGCTCTTTCAATCAGGCTGAGTTATTTCAATTTGTGTGGCCGAGAAATGATTCGATTATCAGCTCTCTTATTCCGTAAAAAAAGCCTGAAATACATTTATTATTTAGTTTTAAGGAAACAAAATGTTAATCAACTTAACATAAGTAGCAGTAAAATATAAATTGCATCTACGATATTCATAAAATTAAAAAAATATTTTAAGTCCCGAAGCATTTCAAGACTGATTCCGAATCAGCAACAATTCTGTTCGGCGATATTTTCACTATGGAATGATAAGTGTGTTTGTGTGTGTAATTTACCACATCAGTCTCTTCTTCCCACTACATCTAAAAACCTCATTCTATACTAAAACTGAATCCTTTCTTTTTAGAAAAGAATGAAGTGCGATCCTCAGTATTTTAACGCTCGCACAGAGTTTCTTTTTCCATCCATTACAAAACTCAACCAAAGGAATCACTAATAATTTAAAAAAAAAGTCAAGAATTTCTCTCTCAGTTAGATATACTTTAAGATTGTTAATGAATAATTTCAGCTTAAAAAAAAAAACCTTCATACTTCATAAATATTCACCACATTTTCAAGAATGAGAATATCTATTATAATTTTTAAAGTAAATTTTTATTTATAAATTCTACATTACGACTTTATATGGTTGGCAGGTGTTGAAATTCACTATACACTGAAACTGGATGCTTTCTTTTTAATGTAGAAAAGAAATATGATCAGATATGTCAGAAAGAAATATGATCTACAATATTTTAACTGAATTTCTCATTGACAATTTTGAAGTGTATCTAATTGAGAGAGAAATTCATGATTGAAGACTCTAGTATTCAGACTATAGACACTACTATATCTTTTGGTCAAGTTTTGTAATGGATAAAGAAATAAACTCTACGCGAGCGTTAAAATATTGTGAAAAATCAGCTTTTTCTGAAATACAATTTAATATCTTCAAAGTTATAATTATTTAAAATGTTTAGCATTTATTTTTTACTTTCTCTGTAGTTAAACTGCCTAAGCGCAACTGAAGTAATGTTTACTAAAAGCAAAATTTGTCGAATCGAACCGATCGGGTTTGATTCCTTAATCATCATACAGATGAGGGTTCGAATCCTGAGCTCTCTTTCGATCCTTTCTATGACCGTGCCTAATGCTCCTTAGATTTCTTATGTCTAGTCCAGATGTTTCTTTTTTTTAATTTCATTTCACTATTTGTGTTACCAACTCTCTAATTATTCCGTTTTTCGTTGCTTATAGATGTAATTTATCCAACCTATTCACTACACTTCATAACTCCAATCTACATAAGTCACGTTTCCTTTTACTGGGAAGAATGTTTTATTCAAACACAGTGAGGAAGAAACCAAAAGAATTAGGAGAAGGAAAAAGTGCGATAGAGCCCAGTGTAATTTTTTTAAATATCTTTCGCAAAATGTGTTCTTTTCAAAAACGAGCTATTTTCTTATCCCACAAAAAACCCCAAAAAAAAAAAAAAAAAAAAAAAAAAAACTAAAGTAAAACTACTAAAAGATCAAATTATCTTTTCTCTTCATTTTCAAAAATAAATTCGTGGAATGAAATTGGACTCAATGGAAGAAATGGATTCAAAAGAAGAGAATAAAATTATGCACAACGTTTAAATCTAAAAATAAGTGCTAGCCTCACAGAAATCTTTTATTTATATTGTTACAAAAATTACTTTTCTAGAAATAAAATATAGAAAGTTAAATTGTTATTATCGGATTGTTATGAACTAAAATATTTAACACCGATTTCTATGGCAAAGTCTTGCGTGTAATTGCGATGGAAGATAAGAATTAAAAATATCAACCAGGTGTCCTAAAGTTCCCGAACTAATGTGATTCTTGAATTTATTATTCAAAAGCAACTTACTTAAGAAACGATTATTTTAATGATAATGGTGAAGAAAGCGCGTTCAATCTTCAAAAGATTCAACCTTTTCTGGGAGGTAAGGTTGAACTCGTTTGCCCATATATTGAGAAACTCGTTTGAAGATGCTGATGGTGAATTTTTGTGTCTTTGAGTAATATGGCAATTTTTGATCATCTATAGATTAAAGATGTTATCTTCCTACATTTTTTTCGTTTACATATCCCCACATAAAAAGAGAGGGAATGTTCAGATCAGAGGAACGAGATGGCCATATATGTCCCGCAGTGAATCATTTGCCTAAAATATCTTGAAACATTCCCATAGTTTAATTATTCGTGTTACATATGGCATCGTCTTTTAAGAACCAAGCACATGTTCCCCTGATACAATCCTTCTCTGATTTTTTTTTTTCTTAGGGGTTATTTAAAGAACTGCTTATATGAAAATAATCCCTAATCTTTAAATGTGAAATTTGTCATATTACTTAAAGGATCCTAGAAATTACCATCAGCATCTTCAAACACGCTTCACAAAATATATGAAAACTAAATCAATTTTGTCCTCTTGAAAGAGGTGAAAGTTTTTGTAATTTTAAACTCAAACATTTTTCCTACATTATGTCAAAAATGCATTTTACTATCAGCATAAAAATAATTGTTTTAAGTTAGTTGCTTTTAATTAATATATTCACAAATCGTGTCAATTCGAGAACGTTTAGGATATCAGGCACAATTTTTCAGTAAAGTATTTAATATTCAATTTTAGTTGTGTCGATTGCTTCATTAATTTATTAGAATGTATATAGTTAACATTTAAACTTTAAGATACAAATACATTCCATAAATTTTGTGTAAAACTGATATAGCGAATTGAAACTGAATTTCTAATTTAACACATGGATCAATAAGTTCCAAGACTAACCCAGAGATGGCGCATGGTTATAAGAACATTAATAATATCTAATCGAAAAAGTCCTTTAAATATGACATTCGTAATTCAATTTAAATGAAAAATAATTTTAACAAAGCACTTTTTCACACAAAAGAAATTTTGTTTTGTAATTATTGTTTCCAGCTTCGCAATGGTAATGTGTTAGTTACTATTAATTACTTAGATTAAAAAAAACTAAATTATCTTTACTGTTTCGGGCTATTCGAAAAAATTAATATTCGATTTCTAATTTTTCTCCCATCTATAAGTCGAAAACACGACCTTCCAATATAATACAGTGATGAATCACCAGAAGTTTCGTTAATTTATCCGTTTATTTCAATATATTACAACAATTGCTATTTTCAGGAAACAGTTCCGAGAAACATGATATTTTTGTGGTTGCGGGAAAAACGTTTAATTTCACTCCGTTGAACAAAGTTAAACGACTTCCCACAGATATGGTATTTATAATTAAGTGCGAAAGCAATCGATATCTCAAACAAATATGATAATTCCAGTAAACTGTGAAAAAAGTTTTGAAATATGAAAATTCTCAATATTTGAAAATAGAGGAAAACCCAGACTCGACGAAAACTGCTGGTGGAGAGTCCGCGACCGTGACCACTAGGCTACCGTGGCCGATGAAATTATGACGGAAGTC
>BMAW01062780.1:0-78542 GCA_019974015.1 Nephila pilipes
ATTGTTTCGGTAATTCTTTTATTAATTTTGGTTTATACATGGGTTTTGTATTTTGGATCGAATTTTCAGAGCAGAAAAAAAAAATCTCACCCCGTTTTATACACGGATTGATTTGTATTACAAAATAAACTGTATATTATTTTAATGAAAATTATTTTTGACTAATGTGTGATAAAGCAATCAAATATAAAAAATAATATAGTCTAGTTACTACATTGTAGAAAAAATATATTCCCGTCTCTTTGTAGTGACTGGCTTCAACAACGACAAGAATGATAGTCTTTGATGATTAACCCGTTGCGGAATTCCTTTTAGTTAAGAGTACTGCAAAAGACAAACCAGAGAATATTTATTCTGATCCAAAGATAGAGTTCTAATCCAACCAATCACTTTTATTACACGACTTCCTTTGTAGCCTTGGATAGGAAAAAAACCCTCGAGAGTAGCAGGAAACATCACGCCATTGAAATACAAAATAAACCTAACCCACGCGGATATACTCATTCAAGCTCAATTTTCAGCAAGGGCTGCTTGGTTGATTAGTTTCGTTAACGTCGCACTAGAAGCAACACGAGTGCTATTGGCGACGGACTCGTAATGTTGAACCTCGATGATGAGACGAGTGGATATCTGAGCTGGAACCTCCCTCTACAAACTTCCTCACTTTCACGCAGAAATTAAACCAAATATATGTGTTGATATTGACCTGAAACAATCCCATCCATGTAATCAATCATACGTAATTTTTCAAAAGCCATATTGTATTGGTTTACTTATAACGTGAAAGTGTAATGAGGTAAGTGTGACCGCTCAACTACTGCGGCCTTTTCCGTAATCAAGGATTATAATTGAGAATTTCTACTTGTCTTGATAACAGGAAATAATAGAGTTGCACTGACTGGATCCGAGTCCAATAGATTTCATTTTACCGGATCCGAATTAGGTAAATCATCAAAGAAGATCCCATTACACTTCTTCGTAACAATATAGTGTGCGAACTCGCTATTTCCTCTATCACAACTAATATCCGATCTCTCTGTTATACACCCATTATCTTTATTTGTAATCTGGCACTCTCTTTATATAATAATTTATTTAAGTGAAATTTCTCATTTAGATAAATCTCAAAACGTTACACGAATCTTGTTATTACTTCCGGGGATCTTATTGTGGAAAATATTTTGCATTTTACAGAATGAGAAGTGCGCAGTCATTAAAAATGATTTATAAATGATCACAATCATTAATGCTCCAAATGATTAACTCATACTTCTTAAAATTGTAACAATGTGATTCACTTACTTAAAGAGGTTAGAAATTATGGAGGGTTAACTAGTGCCCTTATTTGCCCACTTGAAGAAAATTTGTTTCAACACAAATCGAGTCGGGACTTAACCTCTACCGGAATAAAAAAAATTATTTTTCTCTTGAGAAAGTAACGATACAAAAATGAAAGAAAGTTAAAAAATACATATTAAAAATAACACGTAGCCCTATTTAAGTCGATAATAGAAAAAGTGGATGATTGCTTACAACTAGCAATATTTCTGATTGAATGGCCGGTTAATCAGAAGATTAAGCGGTCAGTAGTCTCACCTTAAAAGGTGGAAATAACGAATTAGGGCTATTTAAAAATTACAAAGTGCAAAAGAGGCTTATGTATTCTCAGTAATTTTCTTTCACTGCATTTGTTACACAGCAGTGCAAAATTACATAAGTCATGATTCTTTCACAAGACAAGCATCCCATTAAAAATTCTCTAATAAAGTAACCCCAAATGATGGTTAATTGAAAAAGGATATTAAAAACTGTTAAACTAGGAAGGAATTTCAAGTATAAAAGCATTGTCTTTTCCACTACTTATAAATATTTTCTTAAGTTTCATTAATTATCTGATTTAAATATGTATTATATATATATTTAATACTTTATTTCGTTTTAGTAATAACAAACAAGTCGTCAAAATTCAGTCCTCTTTCTGTATGTAATGAGGATCTCGTACCTTATGAAGGTTCTAAGGAGCTAATTAACCGCCTTAAACAAGGAATTTCTGTATGTACTTCTTATTATCGATAGCTTAGTATTTTATCAGATAAACTTATTTGACATGTGTTAGTTCTGAATAAAAATGTAACAATTCTCAATTACTTTTTTTGTCATATATTTGCTTATAGCATGCCTGAGGAGTGAGTTGTTTAAGTTACTTTTGACGGATATATGATTAAAAATATTTAATACTGAAAATCACGTTTTATTTCTTTTATTTCAAAAATTAATTTTTGATGCTGAAAAACACTTTTTATTTCCTTTATTTTAAAAATTAATTTTAAACCTGTGACATTTTTTTCCTTGCATCTGATGAATAAAAAGTATTAATCGTTAGAAACATGAAAATTGATTCCCAATTTAATATAAAAGAAATTTAATCACATAAACTTTATATATTTACATGGATCAAAAAAATACAAAATATTTCATACAAAATGTTCCATACAACCTCTATTTTCTGAATAATGTTCCAGAATTTTCAATATAAAAATATATAATAAAACTAATTCCCTATGAAAATGATTATGCGACATTTTTTTTTATTTAAAATTCATAAATTCCATCATATGTAACTTATTGGAAAAATACTGATTCCTTAAAGAAAGTTAAATATCCTTAAAAGTCGGCAGAAACTAGGCAAATAAGTTCGCAGCACAAGTTATAAGCAAAAGATATCTCAAATATTTTTCTTGTAGTATTCTTGAATAGAGACTCTCCTAAAAGATAGACTCTCGTTTGATTCAGTGATGATCATTCAAAGCAAAAATATACCTTCGCAATACCTTCAAAACTTTTGGTTTGTTTTAGAGATATGTTAGATCTTGAGCATAAAGTTCTTGAAAAGTGTGTTTAAGGTTTATTTACTAGAGAAAGAAGATGCTATGTTGGAAGAAAGATATCTATTTAAACGATTTTTCTTCGCTGTATGTGGATTTTGATGTTTTACTAAACATCATATATGTTTGAATGTAAAGATCCTTGTTCTTCTTTATCATCATTTGCTATGAAAACTATTTCTGTATTTATCTAAACTTTACCCATCGAAAGATTTAGATCTCAGTAATATTAAACTTTATGTCAATGAGCAAACTAAAATTATCAGATTAAATATTTTGTAATAGTGGTGATAAAAGTATTTTTGAATGTAATAATGATTGAACTTAAACGCCACATTAGTTATAATAATTTTATAATAAACTCTTCAAAATAAAAACTACAATGTTTTATTTGAGTATCTAATAATACAGAAATAGGCATGTTCGAAGTGCTCTTAATGAATTTTGTAATACAATTTTAGTACAAACGTTACTTATTAAAGAATCACAAATTCCATTCACCATAACTAAAATAATTTAAAGAAACATATGTTTGAAATAGAGGTATTTATTTATAATGATTGCAGATTAAATGTACGCGTTTTGATGTAAGTGCATATAAGAAATGATAAATCGAACAATAACGTATTCACAATTCTAATATTTTTATTTGTTTCTTTTTTATATCACTTTCAAATATGAAAATACTATAAAATACACTTTTAATTTTATTATTGTGATACTTTTAGTTTCATCAGTTCCAAGCCTTTTAAAGTTATACAATTCGATTAGATATTTTTCTTATATTTATAAATCAAAATAAATGTTATACAACCACAATGTGAAATACTAGTCAATACAAATTCATTCGTGGATAAGTGCATAAATTAAACCAGTAATAATATGTGAACATTCCTTCAAAAAGACTATGTAATGATTCTATAAGTACAAGAATTTTATATTTTGGTTGTTGAATAAAATAAACCTAAATACTTCTACAAATCACAACCGCTACGTGCACCTCAAAAATGCAGAAAATTATATGTACATTCATTTATAGAACAAAAGAAAATATCACTCCAAATAATTAAATTTAAATTCATCCGTAAATTTTTTTCTAGAAACACAAAATGAAAGTAAGGGAATGTAAAAAAGTCATATTTAACTTTCCAGTGACCCAATGGCAGATACTCGAACCTTTCATCTTTAAGCAGCGAATGTATGCAAACTTTCTGTTAGTTGATTTGTGAAAATTGCAGAATTTTCTAATCAGTGTTATTGCATCTGGAGATTTACAAACTGTTCTTGTTTAACTTACGATGCACTGTATTGCTTACTGTAATAAAAAGGTAATTTAAAAAAGAAAGCAACAGATTTTTCAACAGATACAACACCATTCAGGTTGGAAAAACCGTGTTTTCTTTTCATCGTCAATTATATTGCATTAAAGCTTGACTTTTGAATTGCTTTTCCATCAACTAACACTTTCTGGTTGATATGTGCGAATACAGAAGGGCCTTAAAATTCCAGAATGAACTTCATCTTACATATTTGGTTACCGTAACATATACAAGAGGGTAACCAAATAACATTTTCGAGTACCTTTATCACCAACTACACACCGACTCCAAAAATGTCACTCATGAACAAGTAAGAAGTAGCATCTTCAGGTGACGAAAGTGAATTTGAACCATATGTCCCGAAGAATGGCGTACTTGAATATGAAATAATTTTTATAATTACGTATGAATATTTTTGTGTACAGGTTGATCCAGGACAGATGAGGAAAACTTTAATAACTGGTAGTACTCACCAATTTAAAAAATATTAATCAAATAATATATGATCCAAAGTCAAATGCAAATGTGCGATCAGGATTTCAAACAGTTGCTCCGCAAATTTTATAATGGCATTTCTGTTGTTATTTATCAGAAGGAAAATAACGTAATGCATACCATGTAACATGGGGAAGAAAACACTGTAGGAAAATTAGCGGCACCATAAATAAAAGGCGTCAACGGCAAACTGTGAAGTTTTTCCAAGCTCAACCGTTCATACAGGTGTATAGTGCTGGATAATGGCGCAATTCAGTAATCCTGAAAAGGCAGACATGCCTTTCACAACCGAAGTTGAAAATCGAAATACCACAGAAGTAGCACAAATGTAGAGGTAAATTTTTCCTCACAAATGGTTACCCAATTCGGAAACATCAGGTGTGAATGAAACGATTTTGGAAACGCTATTATTATAAATAACCATTGAAACTGCTTTTTTTTTAAAAAAATATAAATTATGCTTGTACTTTTACTTCGTATTCAGCGGTAGCGGGTTCAAACCATGTATTCTTCGATAAAAATTGTTTGTTTTTGTGCTTACTACCACCTCTTAAAATTATTCCCATTTTTTCTGATCCCCTGTATGTAATATTTAATAATGAAACGTTTTAAAATTTTACCACACGTAAATTACTTTTTAATTTGGAAAACTAATTTCTAGCTATATCGTAAAGATTTGAAACATTTTTTCTAAATAGAACTTTTTTTATGTGGTCCCTATTTACCACATAATTTTATTAAAGTCTGTACCAAACAATGTATTCTATTACTACTTATGAAATATCAGGATATATTTTCAACTTTTTTTATGCAGTCCTTATCTCCTGCACAAAAATAGGTTTGAGTTTGTATCTTTATGAATTCTTCTAAGCAAATGTGTACTTTTGAAAATTTTATTGGGTCTAAATAAACTTAATTGGATACATACTGTCTGCTAAAATCAATGTGACATTCATCAGTCAGAGTGTATAAAATCAGTGTGATGTCTCAATTTAAAGGTCTTTGTATAAAATTAAAGAACAGGATCTCAACTTATAAATTTACAAAACCTTTTAAGAAGATGCGATGTAAATCCCAAAAGAAGTTTTTGATAGAAATAAATACGTCTTTTTCAACCTCACATGGTCTCAGGGTAGAAATTTAGAAATAACTCTTATTGGCAGAAAGTAGTTTGCAGTATAATAATAACACACAGAAAATCTAGTTGATAATTAATAAGTATGCTAATTATATTTTTTTTATTCAATGAAAAACATTTTTAAAAAATTCATTAAGAATCAATAGTTTCATTTTACAAATATTTATAACTATGTAGAAGTTTTGATTATTATGATATATATTATGTGACGCCCACTTATTCCAAATGCTAAAGGTAGCTCCTTTCATCAATGATTATGTAAAATAAAATAGTTTTGCAAAACTCATGTCTTCATAGACTTTAGTTTCCTTAAACAATTTTAAAAACAAAATATTTTGCAATAAAAAAAACCTGCATATATTAATTCTCTTCTTTTGGTATAATTTTAATTATGAAAACTAAATACTCTTTCGCTTTAATACTCAAAAGAGAGTGTTAGGGACAAAGAGATAAGGTAAAAACTATATTTCTTTTTTTTTTCAATAATTAGAAGTTTATTAGTTTCATCTGCGATATATATATCTGCGGTTTCTCTCCTCCATTCGAATTTATTAGAATATTGAATGAAATTCATTCATAGAATATTTACGCGAAAATTAAAAGAGAATTACTCAATAATAGAAACTTTTTATTGAGTAAGAAAATAATGTACAAAGATTAGAAATGGAAGCATCCATTAATGGCTAATAACTATTTCCTAAAATATTGAATTTGAGACAGGAGTAACTCCAAATACCTTAGTTAAGATTAATTAAGAGTAATTACTCGGTTTTCAGACTAAATATTATGATTTTACATAAATAGAGATAAATTTACTGATATCTATTTAAAATAACCATATATATTTGCTCACAAATGTGGAATAAAAAATTGCTCGTACAGTGAAAATCAACTTTAGATGTTTGAAACAAACTATGCACAAACAAAACTTTACATGACTTTTAAAAAACAATAATGCGTATAACTTGATAATTCTTCAAAAATTAGAATGGAACGCCTGAAATCTACTGTATCACGATTTACCATTTTACAATTTTTTTTATATTATTATTGAGGCTAACACAATATCAAATTACTCAAAAGCTGAAATATCTAAAGAAAAATAATTTTACAGGACACAAATGTAATTAGTGAAATCATTCCGTGTCGAAATAATTTACAAAAACATTTAATTATATTTTTGCAGTCAGCATTACGCAATAAAAAGCTGTATTTCGAATAACATTAACATCATCATTGGGTATTCATTATAAAATCCTTTTAAGTTGCTTAGAACCCTTGTAATACCAACCTCTTGAAATGCAAAACAAAAGAGTTCACTCACATGCGAAAGTGTATAAGAGATAAGAGATATAAAAGTATACTGTACATTGGTGTAATATGAAATACAGCAACAAATACAAATTATCTTAAGGGAATGAAATTTAGACAAAGCATTCGTCTATATAGCATAATTATTATTATATTAGTCCCGATCAAAAAGCAGATCAGAAATCAAAAACTCTGACCACTATTCTGTTTTTAGATCGGAAATAATTGCAATTGAAGAGTGTCTTAACTCCCCATCCGCCTTCACTGCCTAGCTAGATATCTGGATTTTGACCTACAGTTATAGTTCTATCCAACACTTGCAGAACTGGTTACGTATTAGTGACAGTCAATCTCTATATTGACACTATTTTAAAAACTTTCATTCTGCTATGATGTATATCATCAGTGGATTCTCTTTCATATTAGCATCAGTGGTAATGAAGTGTCTGATAAACAAGCTAAGGAAGGTACTTTAATTACTTCTACTTCTACCAACTTAACTTTTCAAGAATTAAATCAAGTATTGACCTTTCTTGGTTTTCTACTTCGATACATGAATGGTACTGTGATAAGCGACTTGGTGGTGCCGTCGTTTTTGAAGGTGACTGCAGACTGCAATGTCAAGATTTCTGAACGTCACTTGAGGTGCTTTGCATTTGACCAAAGGAATAAAATCTTCTCCAGCAGTAAAAATTAGTAACGCTGTTCAATCGTCCCTGATATCTTCCTTCCTGTGAGGAGCTTTCCAGGGAGGACTTCACCAAGCAGTTTCATGTCATTAGCTTTTTGAGTTTTCTGAGCTCATGTATCTAATCTAGCACATATGTTAGACAGGACAGGGTTAGAAACAATAACAACAATAAATTTTATTTGATTAAAGTTTCAATGTCACAAGTTACAGTAAACGCAAGAAGAGAACATTTATATGCATTATTTCGTACTGGTGTCATATGTCGTTTTGATGGATGGTGTTCCGTATCAGTTGCACTTGGTCATTCAAATCTTGAAAATTCAATGTTGGTTGTGAATGACACTGGATATCTTGCAATTATGTTCCATACATTTTCGATGGGGAGAAAGAACTGGTGATCTCTTAATCTCGAGCCATATGTATGGTATAACGTGGATAACAGCTAGAGTGGAGCTGTTCTTAGAGAAAATTTTTCCCTAGATGACAACTCCTGGTTCGTCATGTTTACGAACAGACAGCCCCATGAGGTCACCTGATCTATTAACTTACATACAGTCTCATTGGTCCCCAGACAAAAACTGTCTCATCTAAGAACGAAGAAGAATTTCACTTCGCCCACTAATGAACTGTATCTAGACATCACTAAAGGTTCATCGTGCTGCCAAGAGTTATTTAAGCGAAGGGTGAACTTAAGTTACATCAATTTAATAGAAATAAGAGAAAAGTACTTATTGTGTAAGATAGTTTATAAAATTTGGAAATACAAATCATGGAGAAAGAGTTATTGAAACATTAAGAATCTAAATAATAAATATTCTTTTCCAAAATGAAAATAGATTTTTTTGAAAGTTTCAAATAAACTTTTGTTACTATCACAAATTGTATCACGACTATACAAAAAATGTACAAAAATGAATCAAAATTTTGTAATTAGATGGCTATTTCAAAATTTTATAACTAGACTAAAATAAAAGAATTATTATTATACCAAAAATCCGTAAAATGGTTCATTTAGGATTCTAAGAAGTATAATGAAGGAATTATTGCCATTTAAATTTTGACTTCTCTCTTAAATTCTGACTTTATATTAATTAAGCTTCCCAATATTTAGTTCTAATTGAAATTAAAATTCATCTTTTTTACCTTTCATTGATTTTCAACATCATGATGCAATTATTTAATCAAAAGTAAGTTTATTTTTATTTAATCTAACCCAGTTAATTATATAAAAAATAAGAATATAGATTTATCTAGGTAGTGATTTCGGTAATATAATCTTCAAAATCATATTTACAATAAAAATTATTTGCAAAAAATGACTCTTTCATACATCTAATAACTCCAAACATGAAACGTATTCTTCCATTTTTCTTTTATAATTGGTTTACCTGTTTTATTCAATGATAAATTTTATGCATGAATTAAATACTAATAAGCCTGATATTTTTTCATGGTATCTACATCTCCAGTCTCAAAATCTATGCCCTATTATGTTTCAAATTCCACAAATATTAGAATTACTAGGTATTTCTTTTCATATAAAATTAATATATATATATATATATATATATATATATATATAAGGAAATAATTTCAACAGGTACAATAAGATTCTATCTAGTTCATGAATTAATCCTAGTAAGAATAATATTTGAAACTTTAACAAGCCTCTTTAAAGTTTATTTGAATAGATTAATAAATTTGTGTGAAAAATCAAATTGTTTTGGTAAAGCATTCTAAACAGGAAGGAAATGAAAAAATCCAACCACATTTTCTTAGGAATATTCAATTAAAAGAAAATAATTTTAAGTAAAGAATATTTAACTTTTTAAAATTTTTCATACTCGTGGAATTATTTTACGATTTTTAGAAATACTCGATTAAATGTTGATTTGATTACGATTCTAAGAAATATTCAATTGAAGGAAAATTATTTATAAGGGGGAAATACTTAATTTACTAAATTTTGCATTATTCTTCAAATACTTTTATGATACCTGTTGTCCATGAACTTAATCATAGAAAAATTTTTTATTTAAAAATGTGTATAATTCAATAGTATACTTCATGTTTTAAAACATTTACAAAAATTTAATTGAGGTAATTGAAATGGTTTAATTAATTTTAGAATTTAGCTTCTTTATTATGACTTATTACAATAGTTATTATTCCAAGGTTTCTTTGTCCATCCACTAGAATTCGGATCGTTCTGAAAGTGACCGATCCGCCAATCGCAACTTGAAATTTTGAGCCATGGTCAGATGACTATGTTCCTCCTCTGGCTTTCCATGCTCAACAACTGTTACGCAGATACTGATTATTAATAAATCCACAAATAGTAAGAAAAATACTTATTGATAAATATTTATTAATTGCTAACAAATATTTTTGTTAAGAAATATTTTTCAGATATTTTATATTAACAACGTTCACATTAAAACACAATAGTTTTTGAAGTGTCAGATTTATGAAAAATAAATATGAAACAAGCAAGTAAAATAGACATTGGTTAATGAATTTATCAATTAAGAGGTCTAAAGATCCTTAAATTTAAAAAATTTTGAGTTTTTAAAAAAAATATATGATACAACTCCATCTTTTCTGAACAATTTGGAGCCAAAACTTTAACCACACTTCCAGATTTATCGACCTATTATTTTCAGAATTAATTTTTTTTCCGGAACAAAATATTTAATGTAGCGCGCAGGACTTTTCAGAAACTATTCATCATATAAGTGAGACATTTCATACACTCGTTTCAAATATGTTTCTTTGTGACTTAAACACCAATTTGCGACAATGTATTGTCTGAAAAACATATATTACATTGTTAATTGAATTCTTCCTTATACTTTCATATTTTTCTAATTAAATATGTTAAAGAATTGTTTTTCTATATTTTTTTTTATAAAGGATGGAAACATATATACTTCAATACTTTTGAAATACTGCAGCAAAAGTACTTAAAAACTGAAATTTTTTCTTCAAAATATATAACTCTGCAATTGTAAATTCTGATCAACATTACACTTCAGATGTAATATAGTAAAATATTGATCACTGTATATAGCAAAATATTTATTTTCGTAATAATGAAAAATACTCATATTTTTATTTCCTTATAACATTTTACGATTTCTTTGAAAATACATGAAAATATGAAAAATAATGCATATTTATATACTGATTTTTTGTTGTATAAGTTTCAAATTCCTAATTTGTTTCATTGGAAAATTACATAGGCTTTGAAAGCGATGCATTTTCGGACACTCGAATAATGGTTAAGTCCTGAAGCACCTTAAACTTTTTACAATCATAATAAATATAATAAAGCATTTTTTTCTCCAAAATGTGGCTGTTGTAAAACTACGTGAAATATTAAACATATTAGTTAAGTGTATTATATATATCTCTTAGTAAAATCCTTTGATAGGCCCTCTTTTGTTTCTCTCTTCAAGTTAATATTTTACAGAATTACTTTTTTCTCCTTGAAAATGATGAAAACTCAAAATGTCTTCTATCAAAATACTTCTGTCTAGACGCTCCCAAGACAACAAAAATGCTTCTATTTACCATAGATAAATGTATAGTTAGATTAAATATGTAAAGATAATGTCCCGATTTCAATTTATCTTGAAATGTTTTACATTATCTGACGATATTCATAAATCGATATTCTTTGCTGCTTTAATTCTAGTTTATTATAGTTTTCCTATCTCGGCACTTAACCGGAAATATTTTATTGTTACTACAAAGAGACAAAATGCTGCTGAGACAACCACAAAAGTATTTTTTATTGATTTAAAAAGTTATCATATTGGTTTTAAAGTAAGTTAACATAATTTTTTTGAAAATAATAATAGTTAAAATTTATAGAATTTATGCGATTTCCAGAAGGGGTTACTCTTTCCATTTATTCAGATAAAAATGAAATATATATTTGGGGCTCTCAATGTACAAAATATAACTTATTTTAAAATATAAATTTTAAATAGGAATGATAAAAATACATATAAACTGAAAAAAAAGTAGCAATTACTCTTAAGAAATTTTCTTTGTATTTGAAATTATTTTCTTTTAATATGCGAGGAAAAATATGAGCAAATATAGACTATAAAATATTAAAAATCATTTTTAAATCCGTTGTAAATTCTGAAATTTATATTTTTGTTATTGAAGTATTATTATATTGCCTGTTTCAATATTTTAATAGTAATATTTCTATGAGACAAAAAAAAAGAAATTCTGCCTACGACTGTTTGAATCTTGAATTGATTTATGAAATATGAGATTTATTTCTAGACATGAGTATTCTGTGACCGCAGCTAGTTACTTGTCTCATTATTCGTCTTCAGAACAGTTTCAGTTGCAACTGAAAATTTTGCATTTATGTCCTCATGTAAGTTAATTGTATTTTTGTGACCCCGTGAGAGAAAATGAATACTTCATAAATGGGGTTAACGTGTTAGTCAAGTGACTGGTCTAGCTCATCCAAACCATTGAATGACAAACAAGTTATTCTGGTAATTACGGGCATTAATGCTGAAATAGACTGGAACAATGTCGTGTTGTACGTACATGGTATTTTGAACGGTAACTGGAACATTGTTAAGTAATTATGGTAATACCTCTACCAGAAAGATGGAATGCTTCATGTAATTGAGTAGAGTTGGGAGCAAATACTTACCCACTGGGAACACATTCACAATACCTGCTCACACAATGCACTCCAACCATTGAACTGTCTTTTAGCGGGCTTCATCGTTATTAATGGTCCGTATTTCACAAGTTAATTGTACCTGTGGTGAACATTCTTTAGTTAGTAATAGTTCTAGTTATTTTTTTTAAATGCACTCGCCTTAAAGCGAGGGAAAGAAACATTCCACTTACTTTGAGCGAATTGTGTTGATGTTCAAATTTTGAATTCATTATTTTGAATTCATTAGTCAATTTGCTTGGAATTTGGTTAATGTATTACGAATGATTTCCTAAAGTAATCAGCAGTAGTTAGTAACTAAATGTTTCTTTCAAGTCCATCAAAGTCATCGAAATCAATCGGTTCAATTTCAGTTAGTAGTATATATCAATATCTAAAGATTATAAAATCACGCCACCAATTTCAATAGCTTCCATTGTAGTTTTGTCTCCAGTGTATAAGTGTTTTTACTAAGACTTCCCTTCTGGTGCATCGATAAAGTGTTGGCGCCGAAGACACAAAATTTAAAATTTACCACTCTGCATTTCTCATATGAGTTAAAATACAGAGAATGGGAGAGATTATTTTTAACTTTCAATAGCTGAGCATCTATCACAATCGTACTTCAAACTGTTTAGGTTGCTATATTACATACCACATGTCTACCATTTCCGTTTGAAATATAATTTTATTTTTCCTCTCTTGTAATACAGTTAGATAAGATATTTTTTCCTTTTGTAATTACTTGTCTAAACGCTTAAAACTCGGAGATACATATGCTGTTCTAATTTTTTTCTCATTTATTTCAGATGCAGTACAAACAACTGCTGTACCAAGCCATTCGGAGACAGATAATCCCCTTTTTTTCCAAATGAATATTCCCGATCCTTTTTACGACAGTGTTATCATTGTTCGTAGCTTAATGGAAATATTTTTTCCCTAACTTTATTAAATTTGTGTGCTACATATATATAAAGTTGTAAAATACTCATATATTTTTAAAATATATATATGTATTTTACATTTATAAAACAGACATTTCAAAGCCTTGCTTATTACACTTATTTTTTAAATTTAAGGTATAAGTTACTTTAAGAAACAAAAAAATAATCAAAAATAAAAACAAATCTTTTCCACAAAAAGATTTAATGAAGGATTTAATTTTTTATGATATAAGGAATGTTACATGTTATTTTCATTGGAATACATGAAATTAGTTGAAAGTTTTGAATTTGTTTGCTGTACTTTAGATTTAATCAATAGCTTTGAAACATATTCAATTTAGTTAAAAAGTATTATTTTCAATATCTCATTTGCTCATATTTGATCACGAAAGGGCCGCGGTATCCGAGTTGTCATGGTCGCGAAATCTCGGTAAATAAAAGTAATAAAAGTAATAATTTTTATTCATATATGGATATTATTCAACACATCATTTGTATAAATTCTGATCCATTAATACTTCTGAAATATTGTACATCAAACTTTAGAAAATATTTATTTACATTTTAGAATTTATTTAAAAAGACATGCACGTGTTAAAAAATTTGCAATACTTCTGTAAGCAAACGAAGCAATTTGAAAAATTTTCAAGTCATTCCTTTAAAAATGGGAACCAGGAATTTTGAAAAATTCATTGTGATATATTATTGCGCCAAATATTGTGCTCTTTCTTACTCGTGAATGATTCCTGACTAAATATTGGACACCTCTGCCCACTCCCCTTTGTAATATGAAAACCTTAACCACATGTGGCAAAATTGGGCAAACAGGTCATTCCAGTGTGTGAGGAGGGGGATAAGAAATTTTCTCCTCAGTCACAAAAGCGCTGAGTCGACTAGATAATTTGACTGAGATTCAACTGAGTTCTAACAATAAAATAAACTTGTTAACGTTGTTATTATTTATCATATCTGCATGTAATATACGTACGTAGATTCACGTATGTAGATGAATAAATTGCTTAACTGTGGAAACCTTGAACTTTTTGAACGAATTTGATCCAAATATTTGATTAAAATAAGCTTAACAATTTGACACGAGATCAATTGATTACATTACCAGGTCATTCTTAATAAGACTTTTATATTGAAGTAAATGTAACGCCGGTTATGCATTTCTTCGGTAATTCTTGTTTTTTGCCATAACTTTTCGGTTTCAACCTCCACAAAAATGTTTCATTGTTTGCATTGTACTCTCCCTTAAATTGTAACATATGAGCTAAGAATGTTTATATGAGGCTATTTATCTCAGCAATTTTTTTTTCTTTTCACGGATTCGTTAGTTTAATGCCCATTTCGCTTGGTGATGATTGGAATATCCTTTTGAAGATGTCAGGGGATTCACAAATATTTGCATTTGAAACAGAAAATTATGCAATGTAGTCCTCATCAGAGGGAATTAAAGTCTTGAAGATGCGAGTGACTTCAGATATTTCAATGTGAAAAAATATACACTTCCTAAATAGAGTGAATATTCTGGTCAAGCTACTAATCAATCGTGTCAAATCTATTCAGGGTCAAATGTGGCATTAGTCAATGCGGATATTATATGTTGAAATCGATAGTATAAATATGGTGCTGTAAGCGCATTAATCTTCGAATGGGAATTGGAACATAATCAAGCAATTATAGTAATACCTCTTCCACAAAGATGAGATTCATCATGTCGCTGATTCATTGCGAAATAAGTATGAGGCAATAAGAGAATCATTCCCAATATCTATCCCACACAATGTACTATTTTTTTTTATTTCTCAACTCTTCAAGTTTTTGTTTTTTCATCATTATTTTTCATTTCTGACCATCTCCTCATTCCTATGCTAAAGTGTGTAAATATGATTAAACCTTCACATAAATATTGACTCATTCGTTCAGTTACACTTTGTGTAGTACATTCCACCAACAAATAGGTATTCTAACAATTCCTCCTGAAATACTTTAATTAATCTCTAATATAAGTTAACATTAACTCCTTCTTTAAGTGAGTCAAGTGTTTTAAGAGGAAACATTTGAGCTGAGTGTATTTAGATAGTGAATTAGGTAATATGTTGCTATGTTGAATGAAAAAGGATGAAGCATATTAAGCCTATCATAACACTTACATTCAGTAAACTTAAGACATTTCATATAATAAATTTTATAATAAAATTTTGTTTAATATTATAACAATATGTGTGAATAAATTAGATTGTATTAAAAAAAGTACATATTTTATAATTAGGAGTCTTTTACTATTTTCAGGCTTTAAGAATTCAAAATGTTAAATAGTTTTAAAATCTCAAACATTTAAAAATAATTCAAAGGCAATCCTGAATAGTTCAATAGGTTAATACACCAAGGAATAAAGTGTATATTTTAGAAACTTGAGTATGTTATATTTTGTTTCTTCTACTTTATTTCTTGTTTTGAAATTGCTTTCAACAAATATGTGTTAAAACGCTATTGGGAAGTTTTTAGTTAAAGTAGTTAAAATACATTTAATATAGTATATAATATAGAGAAAACAATGTTTATATTCCTTTAAAAAATCTAGCAGTTAATATTACTAAATATTTTGGAGTCTGAAATGTAACATATACTGTTTTCAAATTTTCTACTTACAATGACGTTCTCTATACGCCTGTACACTTTAATAATGCTATTACATGCCTTTTTGTACTTGGTTGCCTCAAATAATTACCAAAGAGGCAAGTCTTCTCGAAAGGAATAGTCTCTGAATATTTGAGAATTCCTTTTATAATCTTAAAATGTCTTTATAACTTTCCTTTCATCTTCCGAGTCCATTGATAATCAGTTTCCATCCATTTTGGAATTTAAATAATGCAACTCACATTTTAATTTATTTCACAAATGCGATTTTCACTCTGATATAAATAGTTGTCAGCATTCTTTCGCATATTAATTTCAATGCTATTAAACTAGTGCCTTTTTGTGGCTTGGAATACAAATGGTGTCTGCCTTATTTCTGCAAGTTCGCTGTAATTGAATTTCATCATATAATTTGCCATTATATAACATCAATGAAGAAAATAGGGTTAAATTAGCTTCAAACAGGTCATTGTTTGGTAAAGTCCAATCATAATTAAAGAGTCTATATAAACTAGTTATGCATATTGCCATTCTCGTAAATATTTTAAATATATGATCTCTGATTTGTGAGTGCTGAAATATGTGGTCACAACTGTAAATATTGCATATTTAACCATAACTTTCTCTGTCTTCTATTGAAATATATATTGAATAGTTGAATTAAAACATAGTGTATTGAACATTTAAAAAGTATTCCAAGCTAAATGCTAACGATAATCTAAATGTTCATTGTAGCACTTACACTCGAAAATAAATTACTGCAATTCCGAGTAAAGTGTTTATTTATTTACTTGAACATTTATTTATTTATTTATTTTACTTTCCACATTTTAAAATGATAATTTAAAATGGTTGCCAAAACGATTTTAGTGATATAGCTTCTAAAATTACTGGAAAATTGTAATTTTGAAAAAATAAAAATTAAAAGCTTATATTTATAATAAATTACAAATTTCAAATAAGCTATATATCTCCCAAAATGTCTATAAACTACTTAAGACAACTAAAAAAACCTGAAAAAAAGTCATTTGTCTTTGATATAATTTAAATTCCCTTTGTGAGCCCTCTCAGCATTTTATAAAAAAATTAAATTGCTGTGATGTCATTTAATTTGATGTTTTTTCCAATCCCTTAGTATTAAAATACGTGACATAAAAATAGCATTTGAACAATTTTATTAAATGTTTGTAATTGATTAAAACAAATGCTTTAAGATAAATATTTAGGAAAATATTTAATTCTTCAATTTTATGATTACATACGCATATGACTTGTAAAAATATAATTTAAATATTGTACTTTGAAAACATTTCTTTTAAATTGCTTCTCGTGTGACATTTTTATGACGAAGAAAATTACTTTCTCTGTGATACTGACAATTTATAAACTTAGATTTAAAATAAAATCGCAATATTACCAGGAAAAAGGGTAATATATATTTATAAGTTTTTGTTCGAAAAATTACTACCATTTTCATATATTTTGCTACATTTTCAAACACTGTAAAAATGCTATCTTACAAAAAAAATGTTATTACGGATATATTTAGTCGGATACAGCTTACACGCTTTATACTAACTCGGACAATGTTAGTCAGTTGAAAGATAAGAAAAAAAATGTAATATTAACATTACATGTTAACCCATGATGGGGGTTCTGCTCCACATTCATGATATGCGTATTAAGAATAACTCAAACATAATATGCATATTATGAATGTGGAGCAGAATTACTTAAGAGCCTCTTTACGAAGGGTGTCACACTTTAAGCATTAATGCAAGTAATAACAATTAAAGTACGTCAGTTTGTAACTTTTGAAAGTAAGGAAACTATTCTACATTCTCTAAGAAGTTTATTTACGATAAAATAGTACATGATGGCATATAATTTTGTAAAATATTTGGAAATTCACTAAAAGAAAGTAATTCAAACTCCGAAATAAAGTCATATTAGAACAGCTCTTCTTAAACTAAGGATAACGAGCCTAAACGAGATCGCAAAGCAAAATTTTGGGTTAGTGAAGAATTTGATTTGGATACGGGGCTTTCAATTAGTTCCATAGAAATTCCAAGAGACGGCGCTCGCAAATGATTTGTTTTTAGAAAGCATCATGACACACTAGACAGGTGTCTTAGTCTCATTTACTCGTACTCGGGATCATGACGCTTTTCACCATTCTAATATTCACAGTCATAACTTTTTCCGCTGATGATATCATCCCAGCTTTCTTTAGAGTAGATTCATTGGAAGTATCGCCCTATTTTTTCTACTTGATTTCCGTGCATAAAGCTGAATCCAGGTCTCACAGTCTGTGACAATTCGTCGCAATGTGAATCAAAATTTGTTTCAGCCAAATAACTATTAAATCAAAACTAACAATTGAATATATGTCAAATTGGCTTTTGAACCGTTTCAAAGATGACAACACCCAATGGTAACAATTTACCTTAATGTCGCCCTCTGTCTTCAAATACAAGTACTTTTTGAACCATTCTTGTACACAAATGGAAAGTAACTGTACTCGTAATCTATTCATCATATTTTATTCAATATATTATATTTTCTATAAAGCACAGTAATAAAACCGTAATACTAGCTATGCTGAACTATATTTCATATTTATATAGTGAAAAAAAACTTCTAACGTATTAATATAAATGTGTCACGCTGCGATTTCAGCTTTTTTTTTAAATAAAAATATGATGGTCAGCACATAATACATTTCACCTTGCGCCACAAAGGTAAATAAGTCTCATCCCATCTGCGACGAGAGCAGATACAATTTTTTAATGTAGTTAGTTGTTTCTATTTCATCATAAGTTTGTTCTTCGGAAGAACAATATAATGTAGCATTTTATTATTTTATTTCTCTAAGGTTTGTAGTTATTTTATTAAATATAAGTGATAGTTGTTATTTTATTTGCATTTTAATATAACATTATTTTTCCTCCATGATTGTAAAAACTACTAATATTTGCCTTCTAATGAATGAACTATTGTTTTAGGTAGGGCATTTTGGCGTACCAGAACACCTTTCAATGTTTTATGTTTGCTTCAATTTTAATTATATTATCTTAAATATATTTAATTTAATAATTTACCCTTTCCTTTAATTTTAATAACAGAAAAGTTTATAATAGTCCATTTCTCGATATTTCGTCTTTTACTTTAATTCTTATATTTAATTGAGTAATTAAATAATAAGTATAAGAAAAAGTGAACCTTGGCTAAATCTATACTTTGCAAAACTTTTCATAAAATTTTTTAAAACAAGTTAAGAAAATTTTAGTTATTTCATTTTGATTTGTCAAAAAGAAGGTTTCATAAAAATAAGTAAATTGTAATTATTAAAGGAGAAATATGTGTGAAACAACGTAAATTTTTTCGCTCATGCTTACGATAGGGAGGAGGGGGTAGATTCAAAAAATTTCATGCGAGGTAGCGGGGTCTCAAGACAAAGGTCTCAGGACCTCTTCACTATAGGAAAACTTGAGTTTTTAGATACAGAAACTTGTAATCTGGTCCTTTAGTCACGTTTCAAAAAATATATTGATAACAACTGTTATCATAATAATCCTCCTTGTTTTTTTTTTTTTTTTTCATAGATAGAATTTCGATTAAATTCTAACTAAGAATTTTAAATGTTGCAAATTATTTGTATAAGAGTAAGTGAAATTTGAAAAATAAAATTAAAATTATTTTTTTTAAAATTTTTAATGTAATTTAATTTTAAAATTATAAAATTGTTCAATGTAAAAACTGCTATATTCATAATTACATTTCAAATTTGTAAGATTATAAATGCAGTGGAATTTATACAAGACCTCTCTAAAAACAAGTGAATGACACTTAAATGAAAAGCAGATTTTGATTATTGATTACTGCTATATCATTATTTAAGTCTATAAATATTTTTTTGTTTACTTAAATAGATACATACAAATACAGAGATTTTAATTTCTTTTAATTCATAGAAGGTGGATTATTTAAATTTGCAATAAATTAAAATCTTATTTTCCCTTTTTGACAATGTATCTATTTTACTATATTTCGAGGAAAGTTATAAAAGTTCAGATGTATTTATTTTTCAATTTAGAATATTTTTATTTGGCAACAGTTAACATATCCTTCGCTTGAAATACTGTACCTGCAGATGAGAAGATACAATATAATGAATCAAATATACATTCGTTTTAATATATGTAGATTATAATTCTAGCATACATTTGCTAAAAATATATTTCTTACGTATAATATTTCTGTTTTACCAATTAGAGTCCTTTTCTGTTTTTACTTCGGAAAACTACACTTTCGCAAGTCTCTTCAAAGATAAGAATAATCTTTCATCATCTGGTGCCGAGATTGGAGGCCATTTTATCTTTAGCCAGATATTCTCTCGTGGAAATTGATTCCTTAGAAGGAAGAATACTGACGAAATATTTTCCTGAGAAACGGTATAAGGAATAAACGGGACTCTAATTGGGTGTGCTATTCACGGAGAAAAACATCCGAAATTGGGTAACAGTCGCTTTGTCGTCGTAGGCTTGAATTAGAATAAAGCATTGTACAAAATAAATCCGTTTTTGTAGGGAGGAATTATTAATTTCTATGAAACAAAAATGTATTCAATTTCTAATGTACATTTTATTGATTTTGTAATAACAAAGAAATATTTATTTAACATTTAAGTATATACTCGTACATTCAACCAAACATCAGAGTATTTTTGAAAGATATCGTATTTTCTGATGCAATTATATGAAAAGGACCTTGTTCTTGTTAATTAGCAATTTTCTCTCCAAATTTCCAGTGCACTACAGATGAGAATTAGGAAGACAAATTAAATCTAAAGTGTGTGAGTGTGTGTGCTCCAGGCTACATTATTTCTTAAAAAATTACACTGATGGACATCCAAAATACAACACCCCGCTGAAGCATCCAAAGCACTTGATTTTTGGGCAGATTAGACTACAAATAGACTATTTTAAGCTAATTTATCATATTAGATATATAAACCTTCTTTAAAATGAAACATACGTTAAGAATATAGGAATATTTTTGCTTAAGTTTACACTCTATGCAGATGTGCAACAAGCATTACGTTATATACACTATTATAAAGCAATTTCATTCACAATTTTAATACAAAATGGATTATTTCCTGAGATAGAAACTCTCAATCTTGATAATTATTCCCTCTTATCTCTGAGAGTAACTGTTTTTGAATCTATTTTCTGACGCTATGAATACATAGTAATAGTGACACAGAAAAATTGAATAATGTAAGGGCCCTATAAGCTGTCTTTAAAATATATCACTGCTTTTCGATATTATTAAATTCACTCTTGATAGTGAAATTTAGCAACGCAAATGGGATATGTGAACACATTTTAGCGATTATTAAACATATGATGAATTTTTTTAATTATATGAATTAAATATTTTACTAAATAAATAGATACTTTAAAGCTTTTCTAAAGCAATTTTCAATTATACTTAAATATAATTACTTAAGTTTCAAAATAAATTCTCCAAATTTTATCCACTTTTCATTTTATATATTCTAAGTTCTGCCATCTGTATTCTTTTGAATCATGTTATAATGATCAGATAGTTACTGTAGACGAATTCAAGCACGGATTCTTTATTTCAACTGGATAAAAAAAAAGAGTTCACAGTATAGTAAATTCTGTTTTATCCACCTCACTTTGGACTATGACCAAGTCGGAAAATCAAGCATAATCTAGAGAGGCTTATTCAAAAATAAGTCTCTCTAGAAAAAATTTAAATAATAAAAAGTTTTTTTAAAGTTTTTCACACATTTTGAGCTTATATAAATGATATAAATATCCCACAAGATATTTCGTCATTCTAGCAACTACAAAACCAAATTCAAACATGGAGCCCTAATTTAACTGAATAGTCAAGTACTGATAAAAACATGGAATAAAAACAAAATAATAATAAAGTTCATTGAAGATAATATTAGTTGAGGTTAGCTACTCTAGCCAACATATCAACAAGCTCCTTATTCCTTCCCGAAAAATCCGAAAGCATGTGTTTAGAAATGTGCCACATTTTATATCATGCTTAACAATCGAATTCCGGATTAAACAGAGGTTATTTTACAATGCAATAAAATAAAAAGAGTATTCCAAGAAAGATAAGGATTGTCGCAATTTTATCAGAAAATCTAATACGTGAATTACTCGTTCTCCTTATTAATCCCTCCAAACATCCGTGGCGTTGGGAACATTCTTTTATATTGGTTTATTCGCTTTGTTAACGTACTTTCATCGACATCTGCAATGTAAATACCTTGTCAAATCTAATTGCTATTTTCCTTATTGAATAGCAGTTAATCCCTTACACCAGCTGTAAATAAACGTGAGTGTTGTCAGAAATGTAATTGAACTCCCAAACCAAGAACCTTTCCGTATAGGTACTAAATGCATCTTCGCTACAATTTTTAATGTTTCAGAGTTGTGTTGCTTGTCCATGTTCAAATTTGCGTTATTGGCAGAATATCGTATCGTTTAGCGATATTTTCATTTTTGGCCGAAGTGGTTGACAGTAATTTACACAAGCACCATATTCTGAATTTATAAGTAAAACTCTCCTATACAATTAAATATAGAATTATACATATTTTTTTACTAAATCTTGAAAATGTTCATTTAATTTATTGCAATAACATAAAGATTCATTAAAATATCTAATTACGTTTAAATTATTCTTCCGTTAATGTGAACTAAAATCTTTTGTATGGGGCTAATAACTTTTAATTATATCTTCTGATGTATTATGGAAAATTAATATACATTAACCTGATTATATAAATATTATTACATATGTAATGTGTGTGTACAGATATATGATATTTCAAAAAGAATTGATTGTCACAACTGGAGCCCAAAAACTACTTACAGCTTGCTTCAAAAGAATACAGTAAAATACAAATACTTGCTTAGGTATTTTTACAAGTTTACATTTAACTTTCTGTGTTCATATGTATGTCTTTCCTTTTTAAAATGTGTTAACGAAATTTAACTTAATATCTTTAGTTGAAATTTCACATACACATATAACTTCGATGACAATACAATACTATGATATATTCAAACAGTTGTGGACTTAGGAAAATTATGGAGACCCAGGCGTTGCGCTTAACATTGCTCAAATGCTCAACTACGTTGAAATTTTGCACAAACAGATACCTCAAGTAATTGCTTTTTGTTTTAAGCTAAGAGAATAAAAAATGAATAAAAGTAAAAAATGAATCAAGCTCTTATTTAAAGATGTACTATGAGGCATGAAAATGTTTTTTAAATGTAAAATAATGCATAATTTATAAAAGCTAAGATGATAATATTTATTTTGATAACATACTTAATAAGTGACTATGGGGTACTTACTCTTTAAGCGGTAACCACTTAAATATCTTAGTTAAGCGCTTTAAGCTCTTATAGGTTACATAGTATTTTACATTTGAAAATTTGTTTTATAACTTGTAGTCAATTTTCTTAGAAAAAGCTTGATTTTCAGTTTGATATTTATTATTTATATTAAAAAAATATTATCACTACATAAGAATTAGTCTTATTTCAAAAGAAACGAAAATTAATAATATGTATAAAGCAGGAATGTGTTTCAGAATCCTATAAAATATGTTTGAGAAAACCAAAAATAAAAATAATTTTGTTTGTGGTAGGCGAAGTTTGAAAGCAATCTTAAAATTAAATTTTTTAAATTTCTACCGACTTCTCATAAATAGGGCATAGTGATTACGCAAAGAGCTCTTTACTCTTTATCTGCATAAAACATACATACAAATTAGAGAGAATTTTAATCTTAAATACTTTACCTTCTGGAGCCTCTGTCATTCTATTACAGATATCTTATTTCATTTTTATGAAAATATTTTAATCACGGATTCGTTTCTTAAACTAAGTAATTTTTATCAATTTCAAAAGTGATTACAGAGTATTTTTTACGATAGTAATAAAATTAGTTCACATATGACTTATAAAAACTCAAATTTTAGTAGACTTATGTCAGAAATACAATTGTTAAGTTAGAAAAAACAAATGAATGGTTTTATTCCTTTATGTTCTGTTCACTGTCTGATGACTTTGAGGCATTTCTCTCTGACAACAACATTAATAAATACCATTGGTAACTATCCCGAAGGGGAATTACTTTTGGCTTAGTTTTTAAGGGTCTTGCATAACAAGATCAGACCAGTTTTCTTCAACAACAATTATCGGAATTTCGAGTTCCTTCTATCACCCTAAGTCATAAAACCATCCTCCATGTGGCACAAAATCATCTCCCGAAGGAGATGATAAACTTTTTCGGTGCATTGGTGACCCGGATATTATCTCTGGATGGCAATACAGCTTAGAACTACTGATTATACTTCCGGCTCATATCTGTTAACTGAGTGTCCAAGATATCTACTTATAAATCTCAATTAGTAATGCACCGACTATGGCAAAGGCATCAGGTAGACTTGCAATCTCAATTAGAGACAGCCAATAACGTAAAAAAAAAATTATCAAAATGCCACTTAAAACCCATTTAAAAAAACTACCTTATCTAAAATGTCCGTTCGTATCATCAGAAGGATACTGAACTGGAGGCATGCGTTGGTTCTTTTCAACAACGACTAAAACGAAAGTTTTTGATTACTAAATCTAACGGGAATTCGTTTTAGCCTATTTGTTAAGGGCACTGAAAAAAATATCAGAAGAGTTTTCGGACACAAAAACTAGAAGTTTGAATCACCCATGTCAATTAAGGTAAATCGGCCAATCCACCACTGAGTAAAAACGCATTCCCCTAAAAATGCGAGAAAAATCTCACGCCTAAAATTATTTTGACAAAATTGCTTCGAATCAGTTCCTCGTCCTTTATGCCCGACCCCCTCCCACGAGATTCATATTTTATTAAAAATATTCTATTCATCGATTGCCAATAGCATGTTTCAGGATTAATGCTAAATATTTCCCTCTATGATTGAGAGATGACATTAGCAGTTTTCTGAAGCTGAAAATAGCTGGTAAGAAATATTTTCCCGATATGCGTCTCATTTTGACCACCATCTCGTTGTGTGATATGTGATATTAAGTTTCTCCGGTGAAACACCTCAACATTCATAGGTAAGTCCACTGCTTAATATTCTTTCTTACTTTATAAGCCTAAATACATTTTGTTTTTTTATAAAAACTTTAAAAAAATGTAAGTACTTCACTTTATTTTCAAAACATTTTTTGAAGTGGTAATATTCACTACCTTTGGAATTAAGCAGCAGTTAATGATGCATTCAGTTTTAACTTATTTCTAAATGCTATCGGGTCTATTAAGTTATTGTAAATACGATTTTGCTTAAGAATAAAGAATTTTTTTTTTACCTATGATTGATGTTTAAAACAAAATTATAAATTTTGATTGAAATTTATTTTTATATATATATATTTTTCTTTTTATGCACAATGTAAAATTGTGCTTGAATAAATTTATTATCCGCAAAATGTGCATTTTTGTTTTTAGTCTTTTGAATATTACCCATCTCATTTCAGATATGCTAAAAACACGTGGTGTGACAACAGGAGAAACTGCGTCACTTATCTAAAATATCTGTTCGGACTGCAGTGACAAACCTGTAGAAAGTTCAGTTAGTGAAGAAATGTTGATGGTTAATCTAATTTTTGCACTGATTTCAGGATTTATTAAATAATTTTTTGATCATTTGAGTACACCTACCAGGTGGTGTCACTGGCATGTCTTTTTTGTAAATAGAGAACGTTGTGTATAGTGTGAGCATAATTTTTATACCGAGTCAACCTTACTCAAAATGTGAAATGTGTAATGTATTTTGATTGTTTGAATAGTAAAAATGCTGTCGTGATTTTCATCAAAAACAAGTATATGTATCTTGTTGTACTTGGTACTAAAAATGGTAGTGACATATTGAACAATTTATTTTTTAATCTGTGAATCTAAGTGATTCGACGTATAGTGGGATGAAACGGGAATTTTAATGAACATATACGAAACAAATTATATTATTTTTTTGGTTCAATGAATTGATATCGTGTTATAGGCTATTAGGTATAAGAAGAAGTAGGATAGTCATTGT
The DNA here is from genome assembly GCA_019974015.1 of Nephila pilipes. NCBI lineage: Eukaryota > Metazoa > Arthropoda > Arachnida > Araneae > Nephilidae > Nephila > Nephila pilipes. Next base: position 26,267 of record BMAW01062780.1, read on the forward strand.
GTACGAACACTACTCACCGTCATTGTGAGAAATATAACTGAAATTGAAAGCAAGCAAACTGAATTTTCATAAAATCATATTTTTCAGTTTAATAGTTTCTAGAAGTTTCGCTCTATTCATAAAGTTCTAGTATCGTTTTTTACAACTAATAAGGTCAATCACAACATAAAAAAATATTATTCAAAAATACGTGTGGCACAAGTTGAATATAACCCTCAAGGACAGTAACTTCTGCGTATTTTTCGAACTTTTGATGACATTATAAAAAGTTTCATGTTTTTCCGAAAAAAGGGACTTCATAGTCGTTTTCCTTACATAATTTTTGAGAGAAATGAGTAAAAAATACATATCCTACCTTTTTCGATTCTCCGAAAAAAATCGCATTTACGGATGACAATTTGGGATGAATAATCTTGGTTACGTAAAATCATGCTGTGCAGATATATTTTATTTTTATTTGGAATAATAGATAAATTTTTCTTAAGAGAAATTTATTTTAATTATTTATCGCCTGGTTTAATTTTTTCTGATAGGCCTTTATTTTAATATTTAAAAAGAATATCCCCTATAACTTTCAAGTTTATTGTCTAATTTAATATTTATCGTCTGCCTTGATTTTATTATGTGAATAGAACATTGTAGAAAGTTTTAATAATTTACTGTCTGCTTTAATATTTACCGTCTGCCTATATTTTAGTATGTGAAAAGAACAATGTCAAAAGTCTTAATAATTTATTTATTAATGTAATATTTTATCGTTTGCCATTATTCATTTAGTTGTAACATTGGAATGATATTTGAACTTAGAATGTTTTTGAAGGTTGTGTATTCTATGAAATTTCAATCGTTGCGCTTTGATTTAATTTTTTACAATAAAAATAACAATGCTTGGGACAAACCATGAGTTATTTAATTTATTAATGCTGCCTAGTAGTCCACAAAATTATCGAATTCTGAAAGAGACAATTTCGCTTCCCAAGTCTGTTTTGAATTTATCTTAGAATAACAATTTATTTCTTGAAAATAAACTTAAATCGTTTTGTACTCATTTGAGGCCGTGGTAGCAAAGTGGTCATGGCAGTGGATTTGTGGCTGGTAGTTTTCGTCGACGTCGTAAGTTTGATCCTTGATGTTACTAAAGACCCGCCGTGTAGCCAGGACCGATTCAGTTTAAATAGGTCGCGGCTCAAATTCCTGCCATGGAGTAGTGTGGAAGTTGAGAGAGAGGCATGTCAGCTCAGGTGTCATCTTTGCCACTTAACCAAGGTTCAAAATTACGAGGTCCTACTCCAATAGCCCACGTTTTTATTCTTGTGTGTTGTTGTTTTTGTAATGAAAATATTAAATTCAATCAAAATGGTATTCATTTGAATAGAAGAGGATAAATGCTTGTTACAATAAAGAATTCTTTCATATATATGAAGATTGACTAAATAAACTTTTTAATTCTCCTGAGGAATTTGGTGGAAATTCTTAAATGCACGAAATGGAGTTAGAAAGTTGACCGCAAAACATTCACTCGATGAATTACTTTTTGAGTCGAAAGTGAGTTTAAGGCAAGAAGGTCAAAATATCAATACCAAAATCTTTAACAAGGTACTGGATTAGTCAGAAGTCTCGACGGTATTTCAAAATGTGTGCTGTCGATATGACATCTGACATGATTTCCTTCTCAAATGAGGATGCACTTGCCTTAAATACATTTCTCGAACTGTCCAAATCGCACTACTTTATTCTAAGAAATGCTACTTTAAAAGCAAAATTGAAAATCTTTCCATTTTAATACGAGCTAGTCAAAGCCAAGAAGGAATGTAATTTGAAAAAAAATCTTCAGGTAGCTGAGTTGGGAACAATTATCTTTCTTGAGGTTCTCCTGAACCCTACCGCTTCAAAACATTTGTCCATAATCCCCAAGAATAAGAGGTTTAAGAAAGAGAGAAACCTGAAGTTCACACATATTTCAAAGTGGAGATGCGATGGGTCATCTAGTCACAGTGTGTACAAACAACTTTTTTCATCTAACTATGACATAAATTTCGATGACTCAGCAATATAATTGACTATGATAATGTCAATCAGATTAACTGATTCATAAGAGTCATCAATTGCTTGAGGAAATCTAAGACCCTTGTCGACCCTTTTTGTTGATCTTGAAATTTCTGTACTGCAAAGAAACTCCAGAAATCATCAAGCAGGAAAAGAAACGGATGGAATCGAATATTGCGTTGTTAATCCTCACTCCGATTAATCAAATAAAGATAGAATATGAAATTTACTTGACGATAGTCGGCGGTAAAACCATAAGTGTTGTGACTGACACAGTTCTTCCATGCGTTGCTATACGTGCGGTTCTACACTAATAATGAAAGACTAGAAGTGAATTCAGGAAATAATTCAAATTGCTGAACATTACAGGTACGGAATTTCCCCTATCCATGCTAAAATCATATTTTTGAGTGCTATTAATACATTTTTTACAAGCTGGACTTGAATGTGGGCAGCAAAATTATATTTGTACAAGAACCAACAAAAAAGGAAAATGAAATTCAAAAGCAAATTAATTTGAGTTGGGACTTATGTTAATCAGATAAAGCAGGGGTCTGGGATATATAACGATAGAAATATGGCACGGATGTTTTTTAATGATCCCATGGCTATAGCAAAAATCATTAGGCTCAGGGAAGAGGTCATTAGAAGATTCATTGTTGCAATTCTTTCTGCTAAGCTGGTTTGCCCCAAACAATTCGGATCATATGCCTGAAAAACCGCTGAGATTTATATCAAGCATTACGGGTGCTATCCCACGCCACCAACTGGACATGAAGTATTGATGTATGATGAGAAAATAATCGAACCTCTTATTCTTTCAATTCGGAAACTCTCAGAAGTGGTTCAGCATGCTTTTAGCAAAGGGTTTCGCCAATGCAGATAGTACAAAGCGAGAAAAATATTCCAAAAATTTAAAAATGAAGATATAAGTAACCTCTTACTTAGCTCCGATCCCGGGAACACTGTGGACTCAATCAGAAAATCCCACTGAGAACACAGTGTTTTTATCAAATGACCAAGAAGTTTTCCTAGAAGCTTAACAGCTGTTTCTTGTTACTGAATGCGCCACCGAAGAAGAAGATTACTCTGCAACAGATGTTTTGTATGATGGAGAGACGATGTCAAGAATAAGAACAAGATCATTTAATAGACTGTGTTGAAGACGTTGCATTCCTAAAAGAATCGAACCCTATGATGGAAGTGAACTAAATAGTACGATATTTAAAAACATTCTTTGTTTAATACATATTTTTGTTGTGCTAATTTAAATATAATATAATTACCTAAATTTTTTTTGTCATTTTTTTTAACATGTTTTGGATAATTTAATTTATATTAACCTACCACAAATATTATACTTTATAATTTGATATTTTTAAATTTCACAGAATTTTAACTTTTACTAACTTTTTTTGGTTCCTTAGATTTTGTTCACGAATTGCAATTGTTTGTTTGAATAATTACACATTTTTACTGTCTGAAAATGTATTTAAAATTAAAATTTGGACTACTTTTTTAGTTTTGTTTATCATGCTTTTAAAAAAATTGTAGATTTGAAAAATCCCTTTTTATCTATTTCAAATAAAATAAACCTGTTCAATAAAATTTATTTATGTCAAGCAGTATGATGGGATTTATAATAAGTGAGGGAGCGAACAAAAACATTTAAATATTAATACTCATGTATATTTAAATCTAATCAAATTCAACTAGAAGCAAATTTTGTTTCGACTAGAAAAACAAAAAAGTTTCGTAAATGATCATAAAAAATGTTGATGCTCCCGATTGATTATAATGTGTTGATATAATTACGAGTTGCCAGGCATCTGTTTATGTTTGGTACATGGGTATTAAATTTTTTTCTGAAACTAAATAAAAACCAAATAGTTTTATTCTAAGAGCTCTGGCTTCTTTAAACTTTCTTCCAACTTTAATCAGATATAACCATTCGATTCAGCATCGAGAAATACATCGATTATCAACATTAAAATGGTTATGAGGAAGTAATTAGTAGAAAATACCATGTTCAGGAAATAACCACTTCCAATGGTCGATGGTATTAAAAAGTACCAGTTTAATTTATGAGCTGTAATTAATGATATCTTTAAAAAAATTGTAAATATTATTACATATATTTTATTGTAAACACAAAGGTTTTACGGAGTTATTTCATTTAATTCATACTTGGGGGCACGTAAAGAGTTAATCGTAATATGTGTATTGTTAAATGTTTGTCATATGCCGACACACTATTTGACACGATTAAAATAAGAAATCTACACATTTAATTATTAATTATGTTTTTCAATATATTTTAAAATGTATGTTAATGTTTAAAAGAACTGAATAAATTAGTGTATCCTCAAATATCTTTTATATACGAAAACAAACATTAAAAATTTATATAACTTCAGAAAAGATTTTTTCTTTCATTTTAATTGTTTAATATTTATTATGGGATCAATGAATGTAACTTTTATCGTACAAAATTAATCAGCACAATTTCATTATAAAATTAGACAAAAATGGATCGTCATATTTGTGAACGCGTATTTTAAAATACATAAGTTATAAAATTCTCATCTCTAGAATCAAAGGAGCTTACAATGTATTATACATATTAAATGCAATTAAGGTAGATTAAAGTCCCTTATTCAATTGTAGAGCAATTGAAATTTTTGACGCCTTATTTAAATGAAATTTCTATTTAAAATTTCTGCAACCCAAAAATGAATAATTGGAAATTGTACGTATTTGACTTAAATACATGATATTATGGGATAAAAAGTCTGATCTAAATATGTTTAGTTAGGGAATTCGAACCAAAAATTTTATAATAATATATAAATTGCATAATATTTACTAAATTTAATTACATGAATAAATGATCTTTCTTAACAGTAAGAAATTGAAGTGGACAAGACATTAATTGAATTTACGGAATAAGTTTAGAGTTTCAGATGATGTCAAATTGTAAGAGATATAATCGAGTCTAGACGTTTAGAATAAATGCAAAATAGGACGTCTATTCTACCACCAGGTCATGCTATCTGAATCAAACCAGTTCAGAGCGTATTGAGAAATTTTACTGTATTTTATTTATATACCAATGTATATAAAGATATAAGATATACATATGTGATCTGAAGTCTAATTTGAAAAAGAAACAAATAGAATCTTCTGAAATGCCTCTTATTACAGATGAAGTTAATATTAGTTTAATTAATGTTGATGCTAACTGACAAAACTTACAATAAAACTGATTAACTCCAAAAACTGAATTTATTTCCGCTGTTGAAATCTATCGAAAGCATTTGTGTAAAGGTAATAAACACTGGTCACATGACAGAGATGTTTGAAATGAAACAATTTTTTCTTCTGAAATTATAGCATTTATTTCGTTTAATTAATAATATCTTATATATATATGTGTGTGTGTGTGCGTGTCATATTTTTAATGGAGGATTAAAATGGACATTCAACTTCTTACATTACAGTCATTATTGGAATAATAAGACCTAACTTTCCGAGTAAAGTCTGTTTATCTCATGTTGATTGAGAGCTTAACTATAATATGGTCAGCATTCGGGCCAAAACGAAAGAAAAGGGAATTTACCATTTTTGGAATTTATGTGTAAGGTTTTCTTCAGAGGATATGGTATTGGATGAAGATATTTTTAGAGACTTAAGCTGCAGAAGTAGAATTTAATGGGGATTTTCCCTACAGGTAGGAATGTGTGGGAAATGCTGATATTACAAAATTTAAAGCGCGTGATTGCGTAAGCTAAAAGCTAAATTGGAATGACATCAGGAAATAAGAGTGAACTCTTTTTCATTACACAGGCATACAAATACATACATTCATACACGCACACATACAAACACATACACACACACACACATATATATATATATATATGATTTAGCAGTGCAGATTAATAAGTAGATTCTTTCCATAAACCAGTAGTAAACCAATAATTCTGAGAGTCACTGAAAGATAGACTACATTTACTTTTATTCGGAAGTAATGTTATAGGAATTATATATAATATATATATAGTTAAATTTTTTGCTTATTTTGTAATGTATGTTAGAAATAAATTTTCAAAATTAAACACTACGACATCCATACCCATATTCAGGATTATAAGAAATACTTCTATGGAACTGAGGAAAATATTGTTTAAGGTATTGTTTAAGGTAAATGTGTAGAATCAATAGGAATTTTAAGTTGTTGAAGTATTTGAAATAAAATTTTAATTTTAGATTATTGTTTGCCAAAAATTATTTTTTTAAAATTAATATAGTATTTCATATATGTTCAAACATGGTGAATGAAAGCCCTTTTTTTGTAAATATATTGCTAAAAATGCTTAAAGAGTATTATGTCCCTTTTAGTTTTGTTAGTTTTATTAACGCTGCGCTAGAAGGAATATGAGAGTTATTGTACGAACATCCAAGGAAACTGATCTCATCCAAAGGGCTTTGAGCCACAAAATGACCACTTGGAGAGAATCACTCCCACAGTCAATATTTATTGCTAAAAAGAAGATTTTTTTTTTACAAATTTTACAACAATAGGAAAACAAAAAACAATAATATTGAAGCAAAGAACAAAAGGTAAAACATAGTCCCGAAAATAAATAGAAATCAAAATCAAACAATTTGTTGGCAGAGACGTCATAGCTCTAATACTTCCAGTTTTTCCCTTTTCTTCTCTTTCTTTATTTTTGTTGAAATGCATGTCAATCTTTATTCCATTGACTTCCCGATTTCCTGGTAATACTGGATGCTGATATAATGATACAATGACGCATGTTGGCAGACCTAATACTAATTTTTTTGTTCTAGCAGTATACACAAACACGCTAAAAGAAAAATTGAAAAAATTCAGAAATGAAGCACCGGACAAAAATATATATAATTATACTAAGTATACAATTAAAAGCACAGAAATTATTGGCGATGGATCTGGTAATTTTGAACATCTGTCGCGTGACAAGAGCGACATCTGAGCTGGCACCTCCCTCTTATAATTTACATACCACGCCAACAGAAGGACTTAGAGCATTCGTAGACTTTACGTGAATCGTCTGAACGTTGGGTCTTTTGTGGCTTCAGGACTCGAACCCGTGACTCGAGGAAAACCGCCAAGAGCCTCAACTATGATCACTAGGCTACTACGATCATATGTTCCCATAAGATTCGAAATGGAACTAACACAAACTAGGTGTTTGATTGAAAATTGAAAGAACACTGCATTATTTACCTATCATAATAAGATATATCCTTTTGTCCACTATTATAGTGGTTTCCCTCTTTAGATTCCTTCTATAAAATTAGAGTTTTCTGTTTGTCACTTCTTCTAGTAATTTATCATTCTTTGTAATCCTATTGGCATGACAGATTTGAAACCCAGCTTATATATCCCAATTAGACATTTTCATCCCTTTAGATTGCATGGAGTGTACTGGATGAAACGTATAATTCCGCTGGTCATTTATGGAAGCCATGATCCCTGAATCAAATTAGTGAAATCAAATTACTTTTAGTCTGGAGAGACTGACAATCTACAAGGACCAGGGTTTTTTGTGATCGATACGGCTCAAGTGTTTGCTCTCTTTACTTGCGGTAATGTGTTATTCGATTTGATGAAAAACCTTGAAATAGAATTGTGATACGTCTATGGCGAATCGTACAAAGAATGTGTATACAGTGTGGTGTTCTGGTTCTAATGTGGGTTTCATAAACTAATTACAATATAAAGTTATGTATCGTGTAAACTACTGATGTAGATACTAAACTACTAAAGAAGTCAGGCAACTAAAATGTGATACAATGAAAGAGTCATGTAGAGGTTTGTTTTATTAACTTTGCATTACAAGCATCTCGATGACTATTGGCGACGGATCTCTTAATCCAGAGCCTCGGTCTAAAGACGAGGATGACACCTGAGCAAGTACCTCCCTTTATTAACTTCCACACTACTCCAAAGGGATGACTTTATGTCTCGACAGATTTAACATGCATCATCCCCGGCTACATGGAGGATGTTTAGTGGCATCAAAGCTCCATTTCGCTTTTCGACAAAAACCTTTGATAAGCTAGTCCGTGACCATGACCACTAAGCTACTGCGGTCTTGAATTTGGTAGATGATTTAATGCACTTCAAATCAGAAAGTGTGCAATTATGAAGAAGAGCATGGTTATGGAGAGTCTGGAGTGAGTTAAAGAGTAACCTCCTCATTTCATCAGATCAAAATCAGGAGGCATATTGAAAGTAGTTAGGGAACATTTGAACCTGGCAAAAATAGGCAACTTGAAGCATTTGGTAAAAAAAATCAGAGCAAAGAATTAACTTCATGAATATTGTATGCATTTTAACAAATAAAGACTGAAATGCAGGATTTTTCAAAAGTATTCGTCTTTTTCAAAATACCATAGCTTCAAAAATAAACAACACAGAATAAGTAATACATGAAGAGGAAGAAAAAATATGGAAACTTCATATTGTGAAAAATAGATAGCCCTTACGTCTTCATGGAAGCTATCTTATTAGGTTTTACGGAGCTTCCTCGCACTAATGACTTGATATTACACAGCTGGCAGTTTTCTCGTGGTTGTCATATTGAACTTTTATAATTTTGTAAAATTTTATTAAAAAATTTAATTTAATTTGTCAAAAATATGTGTGCTTTTGTAGTTTAATAATAGTAGCTCTTCAAAGTTTAGATATTCTTCCAAAAACACAATGTATTTCAATTTAATTGGGATCTAGGTATACAATTGAGGAGGCATTTTCTTCCATAAAGTTGTGACGTTAAGCTATTCATAAGTTTCTCTTCTCTAAATGTTATTAGGTAAATTAGACGAAGATAAAAAGTGTACTAGATTGAATCATAAACAGTGATATATAAGCGAAAAAAATTGGAGCTCAATAGAATGGAGATAGAGAACAACTAACGACAATCTGATGGATGCATACATTGAAGTGAAAAACATCGTTATTAATCGTTTATATTGTGATTCTTAATCACATAATTTAAATTTGGTATATTTGAGAATTATTTGAATTGTAATGATTTGATTGGTAAATTAAGACTATTATTAGATATGAACTAAGTTAAGCTGCAATCGAAAGAGTGATCTTGTGTATTCTATACCAAGAGGTAATAAACTGTGTTGCCTTTCTTTTAACGTATCTTTAATTTCAGTTTTGAACTTGGTAAATATTTAAATAGACTTTAGGTGCACCAAGACATGCGGAGGAAAATAAGAAAAATACCAAATTTAAGACTGATTTTTGTGACATATATGTTTTAAAACTATTACTAGAGTATAGAGTTTTGTGTCTGCAATAAAGATATTTTAGTAAATTTATTGAATTATAAAAAAAATTTTAGTGAAGTTTTTCCCTTTGAGTTGATTATAAACATGACGTTTTAGATATGCTTGTACTTATGATCTATTTTTAAAAATGATGATCCATAACTATGCAAAATAATTTACTATTTACAAGTATAAAATAACATCTAAATACAGTTAACTAAATTTTTTAATGATTTTACAGTACATTTTCTTTGAAAAAATTAAAGGATCTTGTAATTTTGGAAATTTTCAATATTTTTCTCTGTTCATGTAAACAATTATTGCTTAAAAGTTAGGTATTACTCAAAGAAATATTTTCTTTTCACTATAGTAACACTTAAAAAAGCATAAAAAGTTCGGAACCATATTATTCAACATTTTTTTTATGCTTCTTTAAACTTTTCCTTAAACTGGTACCTAAATGCAAAAAAAATGGACATAATTATGGACATAATTCTCACAAATTATGTCCATATTCAAATGAGAAAGGAAATTGTTTTTGACTAAAACTATTCAATAGTTCTATCGAATGTTTAAAATATTATTATGAGGTACACCAAAAAATCTAAGCTCTAATAATAATGTGAAAAGATATATATCACAAAAACAAGGAGTCTTAGATATCATATCCCAGAATTCATCGCATTTTTTGATATCCCAAGACGGCTTTAAAATTAAGTAATGAAGGAAACGAACATTTCCTTCATTGCAAACTTCAAAACATTTACAATGTGTGCTGCATTAATAAATTATTCTCAATGTATGATTAATTAAAAAAGCATGCGTCATTTTAATTTTTCGCTGCTCTATTAGAATAATTAAGGTTCAGAATTCAATTAATCGTTAAGATTCTGTTTAGTTAACAATTCAAGAATAAAAGGGATTGAAGTAATTGATTCCTTCTGTTTAATAAATGTCACATTAGAAATGAAAACTGTTTCCGAACGTCTGATTGCATTATTCCGAACAGAGGATAGCCACGTTGAGGACTCTTATTGGTGTATTGCTCTCAAAGCCTTTACGACTTTATTCATTTTGAAGTTTTATTTGATTTAATATAAATTCGTTACATCAATTCACACGGCAGTCTCTAATGAAATTGAATACCTGGGTTTCGCCTATCTTTTGACAATATCAGCTACTTTGTAACCATGCATCTGAGAGTTTCAATTGTATAAAACTATGCTTAAAAACAGATATACATTAAATTAAATAAAGTGAGACAAATTAAAAGCTATATTCTGAAGCTTCAATGTCTGTAAAAGCCAAATGCGAGTATACAATGTTAATGGATTAGTAACAGTGGTTAATAAATAATATGCAGCAAATAGTAGATCTCAAATAGTGTTCTATAATTTTCCCCCAATTCTTGTTAAATTGTAGGAACAAAAAAGATAATTGCTAGCAGATATCGCACCATTCGAAATAGGTCAAATGACGAGAAGAGGATCAGATTTAATACCCAATCTCAGTTCCATATCATATCAAGTGCAGATATTGAAATCTATATTGACTGAATATATCGAATCTATATCGAACATAATAATTTGTCATCATGACAAATTATGTTTTTCCATAAAATCAATTAGAAACAATGATAAGATACGAGTATCATTGTTGAAAATTAATATTTTTCATCATTAAATACATATAAGCTAAACTAAAACTTAAACACCCTAAATATTTTTAAAATTTGTATAATAGTGAAGCAAATATTTTTATCGTAGCACATTAAAACGAGGGTGACTGAAAAAGTACTTGTATTTAAAGACAGATGTCATTATTAAGATAAATTGTGGTAATCATTGGGTATTGACATCTCTTAAACGCAGCCAAAACAAATTTTATATTAATTCATATGTTAGCTTTTATTTGATAGTCATTTGCTGCCAAATCAAAATTCGATTGCTGCAGCGTCGAGTTGTCGATATCTTTTTGCTTCAAGTTGCCACCTGCGGTGATACCTCATTATGCACCAGAAATGAATAAAAATTAAAACAATGCGTGAATCTTATCCAAAATGTGCGAAGATAGTCTCATTTTCAGGAAAAGTAATAACGAAGAATTTTTGATGTGCGAAAGACGTCATGATCACGAATACGAGTAAATAAGGCAAAGACAGCAGTCTAGTGAGACATGAGGCTTACTAACAACAAACTATTTACGATACTCCTACCACCATCTCTAGGAATTTCTATCGACTTATAGAGCGACCTTCAAACCTCGTTTAACGCGGTAAGTACAAATCGCGGTTTTAGAATAATGCTTCATTTTTTTTTTTTAATTGTCGAATATATATTAGAAAAATAATCTTTCAACTCTTAAATTATTTGTGAATAATTATTTACATTAATGATACACAATTTATCATATTTTTTACGTATAATGTAATAAATGCCACGCATTTCAAATCAAGTTTTGAACGTCAGCGATTGATTCATAAAATATTGCTTACATAGCCCTTTAAGGAATTAAGATACAAAAAATTAGTAAATATGTCTACAAAATTCATATACTGTACAATCTCGTAACAAAGATATCCTGTATCACATTAATTCTCTCTTTTATGATATTTTTCTTAGTCATGGCTGAATTTACTTTAGATTAATATAAAGCAGTTCTCTGTATTACGATATTCTTTATATCGATAGTTCACTCTACAAAGATGGTAATATTTTCGCTTCCATCGCAACTCTCTATGACGATATTTTTTTTCAAAGTTCAAATGATGTCTACTAACTAAGTGCTACACAAAGAAAGTGTAGATAAAATGTGGTTGGACCGTTCTTGGGGGTTCTCAGTTTACAAAGAACTTCAAAATTTCTGTCGAAAAACTTCATCAAAGTATGTTGCTGGTGTATTTATGGAAACGTGAAAGTACATTCCTTGCAAAGGGGAAATATAATTGACATTTCCTTGTAAAACAAAGCTGATTTTTTTTTGACTAGTTGGTTTTATTAACGCAGCATTAGAAACAAAATGAGACCTGATGGTGATGGACTACGCAATTTCTAACCTTGAACAAGTGACGAGGACGACACCGGAGTTGCACCCCTCTCCTAACTTCCACACCATACCAACGGGAGGACATTAGGCCCGGACAGATTTAACGTGCTTCAGTCACGGCGGGTCTCTAGAGGAATCAAGGTTCGAACTGTCGACTCGACGAAAACCGCCGGCCACAAATCCACGAACGTGAAACTAGATTTCCGCGGTCGCAAAACACAACGTTGAAACTTACTCCTATCTTCCCCATCCTCTTCGAAACATGATCAAGGATTGGATTAACCGGGAATGATAGATAAAAACTTGAAGCGTCTGGGAGTAAATTTTTTGATACTTTCTTTTTTCTACTCTTGAGTATCATATGAATTTTAACCTCTGATAAATTTGATCATTTACGGTAATTCAAATTGAGAATTATTCTCTTCTATGCTAAGAAATTTTAACTAATTTATTGATGAGTTTTGTTTATTTTGAAGTTTGTTTAGTGAAAATCGATAAAATGTCTGCAAAAAAAACAAATATGCATCGGAGTGAAATTCAACATTAAAAGTTATTGATAGAGGTATGAAGCAAGCTGATGTTTGAAAAAAAATATGGATTTTCACAATTAACTATTGCAACATTTCTTAAAGAAATGGAAAGAAAATGAAAACATTTTTTAACTCAAATGATATATATCCACAAGACAGCTTTAACTGACGAAATAGATACTGCCACGTTGAAATACTTTAGAGAAAAACGGGCTTTGAATGTACCTTTAAATGGGCCAATTATTTGCGAGCAAGCCAGAAAATCAGCATATATGATGAGGAACCCAGATTTAAATGCTAGGCTAACAAGCTTTAACAATGGATGGCTAACAACGTTTCGAGAACGACATTTAATATCTGTCTTTGGATTATATGGTGAAGAAAAATCAATGTCGTTGGTTGACGTACGGACATGGCGTCACAGAGAAATGTATATAACTTTTGAAAAATATCCAGTTGATAATATCCATAACGCAGATGAGACGCGGCTATTTTTTGAGAAGTTACCTGAACAAACATACGCTGTCAAAGGAGAAACCGAAGTTAGCAGTATGGCTGTGTACAAATATGTCGGGAATAAATTAAAACCTCTCGTAATTGGAAGATACTTGGAGTCAAAATGTTTTAAAAATATTAAGAGCTTACCGGTAGACCACTCTGCAAACTGGTGAGCTTAGATGACTTTAAAAAGTAATTACAGGATGGTTATTGAAACTAGATAAAGATATGAAATCGAGGAAGAAAAACATTACTTTTTTAATTGAGAAATGTTTTGCACATAAACCCATTCAAAAATTGCAGAGGGTATAAGTTTCCTTCTTTCCAACAAATACTACTGCAGCTTTGCAGCTCTTCGTTATGGGATTTATAAAATGCATCAAAAGTTATTACAGAATGTGATTAGTGGATAAAATGATTTTTAATATTGATTGAAAGTACAAAGTGCCTGTTCCGAAAAAAATGCACGTGAATGGGTTACTGAGAGTTGGTGGGAAGTGAAGCCACAGTCCATTTCGAATTGTTACACAAAAAGCTAGCTTCATTCAAAAGGACGAAAAGAGTCACAGTGATACTTCTTGTTGCTATTCTGAAGAAGAACATACTATTCAGGTCTTCAAAATTCCTTGATCGATTATGAAGACAAAACTGAAAAATGTGTGAAATATCTGTTCATGATTACTTAAATATGGATAAATGAAGTAGAGATCTTTTCGGAACTAACAGATGAAGACATTCTTTCTGAAAAAAGAAATGATAACGCTGAAGTGGAAGAAACAGATTATGATGATGATGTAAATGAACAGGATGATTCTGTTACGGTAAACCAAATTTATCTTCTGGAGAAGCAGTGTACTCAAATGATGTTCTTCATAACTTTATTTCTAGTTTACCTAATATACCAGAGGGGTATCTAAATTCTTTAGTTGCATTCCGTTCTATTTGCATTACATTGTCTCTGGATATAATGCAAAAAAAATTATTACTTTTCACAGAATTCCATACAAATAATGATTTATTCTTATATGAATGTACTTTCATTTATTTATACTATCTAATACATTTTACAGAAAATTTTTGGGGTTATACTTATTTATACAATAAAAATATAAATTTAAATATGCAATAAACATTTATAGCCAATAACGTCGTCATAATTATGGGCAAGGATTGTGAAGCCCACCCTACCCGGGCTTCATCTTGTGCCATCAATAGATTCAATTATTAAACACTATGATACAATTATTAAAGAGACACTAGAACAATCTTTGCGCAATTTATTAACATATATTTACTATGAAAACAACTCACTATGCTCTCCCGGGCAATATTTCTATTAACTTCAATTCAACCCACCAATAGTAGTCTAACAGACTCTTACCACTAATCCTTCCTCGACTGCAACTCGGACTCTGGATCAACTGTTGAGAACAATAGTAAAGGAACGTCTTGTAATTATCTTTAATCTAAACCTTTAATTCAACATCTCTTCCTACTTCTCCTTCTGCTTATCTATAGCTTCAACTTCACTTCTCCTACAGCCTCTCTCTCGCTACTTTCATTCGGAGTTTATATATTTCCTAACTCACCTACTTCACTTAATTTCTAACTGTTTTACATAATCACGTTTCATTTTTGGTTGGGCAAAGGTTGTTTAGCAAAAGCAATCAATCTGTATTAAAAGTCCCCAAGGTTAGTGAAGAGAAATCGCGAATAGCCTAATGTCACAGGATGCTTCACTGAAACTTGAGGGAGGCGTAGAAATTACTCAACTCTGTAAACATATTATTCTCACTTAATATATATTATGATTTAAGAGAATGCGAGGGAATGCTGAAAGAAAGGAGAGGACCCCTGGTGACACCTCGGGATAAGAAGAAAAAAGTTCCTTACGTTCCAGTATTGACTCCCTCTATAACGATAATTTTCTTTTAAATGATTATAAAGGGAATTCACTGTATTACAAATCATTTTTGCCCTACTACATTTTTTTTAAATAAAAATTGCTCAATGTTCCATGCTGAAGAAAATTAATCAATGCCTCCTTTTCAAGCATCAAAACACATATTTCCATTCTCTAAATCAATAATGGAATTCTGAGTTTTCACATATTTAATAAATAATTAAGAATCGGCCCTAAAGTCAGAAAAATAAAGCAATCGTGCAGAAATATTTCTTTTTTTTTTTTCACTATTAAAACAATAATATTATCAATACTTACATTTAATGCGGACAAAGCTTGCTCAAGGCTCCGTCTACTGGCCATTTTGATTTCGTAAGCGTAATGTTTATCTTATGGAATTTCTATTACCATTATCAAATCATTACTCGTTTATCTATTTTAATGTAATAAAGCGCATTCAAAAATCCGAAACATGATGAAGCTTTCTGTAAAATTACATCTTTCCTCCAACTTTTGAAAATATTTTAGAATATTCTGAAAGACCGAAAAACACACAAACATGTTATTAAAATAAAGATAAAAGTATTTTAAAAATTGGAGGAAAAATATAATTCCACACAAATCAGTTATTTTTTTGCACTTTCAGATGCACTTTATTTCATTAAAATGCTTTAAATAGTAAAGATGGGATAACGGTAGTAGAACTTCATGAAATCAAAATGGCGGGTAGACAAGAGCCTTAAATTATTTAACATGTAATAGTACTGCATTAAAAAATAAAAATTCTTAATTATTTTCCTTTCAGATATCTGTCTGTAACATGCTTAAGAATAAATGAAATTTATAAGTTACTTTTCATGAATCACCGTTTTATATGATTAAAACTATTTAATACTGAAACTAAAAACACATTTTCATTCGCTCTATTTGAATCATTAATTTTAAACTTTCCTATTTAACTGATTTTATTCCTTTTCGTACATTTGACAATTAAAAAAATGCTCATCGCCAGAAACACGAATAAAGATTCCTAATTTAATATAAAGGAATTTAATCAAATAAACCTTATACATTTCACATGCATGCCACATTAAATATTCCATAAAGTGTCTGTTTTCTTTATTATGTTATAGAATTTCCAACTGAGAAACAAATTATAGAATTAATTCCTCGTGAAAATTATTATGACTTTTTTTTATTTAATTCTTATAAATTCAAATGTTCGAAACTTATTCGTTCTCGTTCTAAATATTGGTCCATGAAAGATCACTAAATATTCTTAAATGCCGGCAGACATTAGGCAAATAATTTTGCAGTACTATCAATAAGAAAAAAAGCCTGAAACATTTTACTTCTAGTATTATTGAATAAATTCTTTTGAAAGATATACTCCTATTTGATTCAATGAAGATCTTCAAAGTAAAAATATACCACTGGAATACCTTCAAAACTTGTGGTTTGTTGTAGAAATATATTAGATAGATCTTGAGCTTTAAAGTCTTGAAAACTACCTTTAAAGTTTATTTATCTGCGTAAGAAGATGATATGTTGAAGGAAAGATAGCTTTTCAAAAAGTTTTGTTATTGTTGGATTTGGATTTTAGTGCTTTATTAAACATCAGTTATGTTTGAATGTAGAGATACTTATTCTTCTTTATCATTATTTGCAATGAAAAATGTTTATATATTTATCTAAACTTTACCCATCTAAAGATTTATTTCTTTACAATTTTAAGCTTATGTGTGTCAAAGAGAAAATTAAACTTATCTGCTTAGTATTTTAAATTCTAGAAATAGAAATATTCTTTTCAGTCATTGTAATGATTAAAAGGAAACTTCTCTTTAATTATAATAGTTTTATAATAAAACCCTTTTACTCAAAATCTACAATTTTTCATATGAGTACTTAATAATACAGAAATAGATATGCTCAAAATACTCTGAATGAAATTTAAATAATAATTTTGACACAACAATTGTTTATTGATGAATTACAAATTACATTTACCATAATTGAACTCTTTTAAAGAAGCAGATGTTTAAAATGCAGATATTTACATGTTTTGTATATAAAACTATGCGCATTTTGATATAAATGCATATTAGAAATAATAAAAAGATCAATAACGTATTCACAGTTCTAGTGTTTTTATTGTTCCTTTTTTAACACTTTCACATAAATAAATTTTGTAAAGTATACGAAAAATATTTTATTACTTTTAGAGTTTGACTAGTTCAGAGCCTCTTTTAAATTTATACACTTCAATGAAATATTTTTTATATATTGATAAATGAAACTAAATGTCTTACAACAACAATGAAAATTATCAGTCACTGTAAATTCATTCGTGGACAAGTGCATATTTTAAATCAGCAACAATATGTTAAAGTTCCTTCAAAAAGACTATGTAATGATTCTATAGGTATAATAATTTTTTACTTTGGTTGCTGAATAAACTAACCCTAAATACTTCCGCAAATTTCAACCGCCACGCGCACCTCAAAATTCAAAAAATTACATATACATTCATTTATAGAACAAAAGAAAAATATCACTCCACATAATTAAAATGAAATTCATTCCTAAATTCTTTTCTAGAAATACAAAAAAGTAAGGGGATGTAAAAAAGTCATATTTAACTTTTCCATGACCCAATGGCAGATACTCGAGCCTTTCATCTTTAAGCAGGGAATGTTTGCAAACTTTCTGTTAATTGATTTGAGAAAATTGTAGAATTTTCTAATCTATATTATTGCATCTGGAGATTTATAGACTATTCTTGTTTAACTTAAGATGCTCCCAACTTAGCTTTGATTTCTTTCTGTGCTAAGCCTTTTAAATATAAGTGTTTAATCACAGGCTGAAACTCACTTTTTTTGCCTTTTTCGAAATAAAAACAGGTTTCTTGCTTCATTCGAGAGTAAAAAAGGAAACTAACATGTGATGGAAATAATTGAGACTTAGACAACTGTCCTGAGAGTCATGATACTAAAAAACAAACCATTTGGTGGGCTATGAGTGCCATATCTTGGATTTTCGAAGGACGTTTTTATTTATCTAAATTTTAAAAATATCTAAAATTTAAAGTTATCTAAATTTTAAAAATAATTTATAAAAGATTTGTGTTGTTGTTTAGGAGAAAAATTAGAAAATTAATAACCAGGTAATGATTTGTAGAAAACCGTATTTTCATTAGTTCCACAGTCAGCATTTTTTTTTCTTTTAATTTTACATATGAAATACTACTAAGTTTTTATTAAATAAAATTTTCATAATTTATTATTAAATAATAGTTTCATGTTAAATAATTACAGTAGATAACAACATTTTAGCATATAATGGTTTTATATTAAAAAGTTGGGAAGATAAAAAGAAAAGCTGAAAATAAAATACAGAATTATCCATAAGCATTTTAAAATGTCAAAGCAAATTCAAACTTACAAATTGGTACTTACATAATTAAAATTTTAAATGACAAATAAGCATTAGAAGAGCTAATTATGTGAGCGATTCAAAAAGGAGGGATGGGAAATGGGAATGACATAACTCATATTAATATTGTCTAAAAATCATTTTTCTCCTTTTTTGTTGAGGACCATGAGTGGAGAATCTTCTAATTCCACAAAATCCATTAGAACCCTTTTTACATTCTTTGGAACTGATTTAACATTTACCAGCGGCAGCCATTATTTTCGTTGCTGCTTGGTTTCCGGTATATAGCAATGATGCCAAGTCTCACACATTCCTGTTGTCATAATTCGTGTTTTAATGTTATCTGTTAACTGCTGCACATAAATTGGGAAGTCGGGAATGATAAAATGTTTTGAAACAGAATAAACAAGCGACTTAAAATGGTTTTTGATTTGCAGCAACAATAATATAAATACATTCCATAAATTGTTCAATGCAGAGTTTTGAAAAAAAAATAAATAAATTTAGTCACCAAAGGCACTAACTTTTTTTAAGAGGCTATTACTTAAATCTTCCATACAAGAATTTGTGATAGCTGAATACCCTATTATACACTCTGTACAATTTAAATTCTGTTTTAAGGCTCCCGTCTAGCCGCCATTTTGATTTCGTGGACGTAATGTTAATCCTATGAAATTTCGACTTTAATTCTCACATCTTTATTATTTGATCTATTTTAATGCAATTAAGTGCATCTGAAAGAGCAAAAAATAATCAATGCTTCTTTGGAATTAATTTTTTCCTAAGATTTTTAAAAATATTTTTATTCTTATTTTAATTATTCGATTTTGAGCTTTCCGGTCTTTAAAGAATATTTTCAAATATTTTTAAAAATCAGAGGAAAATAGTAATTCCACAGAAGCATTCATTATTTTTTGCTCTTTCAGATGCACTTTATTGCATTCAAATAGATCAAATAATAAAGATGGGAGAATTCAAGTCGAAATTCCATAGGATTAACATTAAGATGATGAAATCAAAATGGTGGGTAGACGGGGGCCTTAAGACTTTTTGTAGAAAATATAGCATTGATTGTTGTATTTGCACTTGAAATAAGTTTTGGACTGGAATGTAGTTTCAAAGACAGACTTCTGTCACGGATGCCAAATGTTTGATACCAAGAAGTTTTAAATAATCTGGATTAGGGGTTAATAATAACCCCTAAATTCCCTTTTCTTGAAAGATTATCCTAAAATCTTAAATAAAATGACCATTTACTTAAATATTTCTGGGTTATTATTCCTTATTTCATTACATCCCAAACATAAAAACTTCAGTCGAAGAAAGCCAATGCTAACTTTTGATTGATTTGAATAAATCAAAGTATTATGTTATAGTAATTAAAACATTATACTTACTTTTAGAATTAAAGAAAACAAAACATTGAAGTGACAATAGTATTTTTTCTTAATTATATTAAAATTAAAGCAAGCGATAAATTGCTAAATTGATTATATTCTGATTACAACGTTTTCTTAAGTTAAATGTAATTATTGCTCACTTAGAATGAATTAATTTCTTATATATTTTACTTCAGTTAAATAAAAAATTTGGGAGAGACTCATGACATATTTTTTGAAAATAAGGTGCATTACTGGTGAAAGCATGCATCAAACCCATATATAAAAACTTTTACGGTATAACTTTTTATGAAATATTTTTTGAAAAGTAAGCTCATTGCTGATGAAGTCAGGTAATATCATATACGCAAAAACATTTACGTTATAATTATGAAAAGTGCGAGACTACCATTTTGTCTTTCACTAAAGCAATAGTCTTTTTTATAATTTAATTTTCTACAGCTTCTATATTCTCATTGATATAATTTATATTTTCTTTACATCGAAATTATTTTGTGTCATTTATTGTTTAGAGATAGATTAACCTTGAACCGTTATTTTTCGCATAGAAGTATTCTTTCGGAACTGACACTCGTGTAAGTACTGAACAATTAAAACGGATGTCAATGACATGTATGCGCTTGTAATTGGTAAGTTTATAGCGAGTTAAGTGAACAAAATAGTATGGACAGAACATGCTTGCAAATATAGAAAAGCTTTTAACGGAATAGAATGTTTTTAATTTTTATTAATTTTAACTTACAATTCTTTTTATCGAAGTGTTATGTAATAATTCATATTTATAATAGTAATAGTAATTTTTCACATTTTTTCTATTTCAGAATTCGAAAATAATCTCTATTTTTTATGTATAAGAATCTAAGAAAATTTTTCGCAATAAGTATAAATCGCCAAATGCTTAAGATATTTTTTTAACTGTATTAATTCCCATTTTTGAAATCTCGGACATTTCTAAGAAGGTTCTTAAAAATTTTCAAATTTCAGCTAACTTTACGCTAAAAAAATTATTTGCTTCAAAAATTCTGTAACGTTAATAAAGGTTTATTTTTAAAGTTAACGTTTTATATTTGATTGTTAAATCCAGTATAATAAAAATTTAGTTCACTTTGAGCTGTTAACTGGGGTACCAATTCAATGCAGTTACGATGAAAAATGTGAGAATTATTTAGGTTCTTCCATTTTATTTTTGTTGTATGTATGTAACGATTCTTTTATTTCATTTCATTTCATGATAATACTTTTATTTAAAATCTATTTTATTTCATGATTGTTATTTCATTTCAATCGGTTTTATTTCATGACTATATGGATTTTTATTTCATAGGGTTTAATCCTAAAGCTCTGATTTTATTTCATTAGATTTTATTTCAAGATGATTCTTTTATATCAGTTTTATATAACTTTTACTTTCCTTTCCTTCGAGAGCTGCCGTCGATGGACCTAGTAATTTTGAAGCACATGAAGAAAGTACCTCTTAAGATAGTTGGGTCCCCAAAAATAAACATATTTCTTAATTTTCTTAATTATCATTGCAACTAGAGGAAATTAGTATCTATGTCAAGATTTCAAAGTTAAATACACTAAAATATTGGGGGATTTGAAATGAATATAGCTATTACAAAGTGCCAAAACTATTTAATTGAAAATAATTGATGGATAAGAATTACACAGAAAGTAAAAAAGAAGTTTTTTAAATACTTCACAAAAACTCTATGTGATTGTCCTTGGTAATACGGACAACATCTAAGAATTTCCCGTCGTACATTCTGAAGGAAATCTGGAGGCACCAACGCAAGTACATTAGAGATACTCATTTTGACATCTGGAATTGTTTTTGGCAAAGGAAACACAGACATAAAGTATTTCACACATCCCCATAGTCTGGAGATCCAGGTAGCCAAGAGCAGAACAAATAGTTTGCATCTTTAATTCGACCAATACAAGGGGTGGAAGATGTTGATTTAAAAATGTGCAAACATCCATACCCAAATGAGAGGAGAGTTCTCCATCTTGCTGAAAGATGTAATCCGTGAGTTCCATATCTAGCTATGGCATCAGCCATAGTTGAAGTATGTCAAGGTAAACGTTTACTGAAACACTTCGTTCAATGATGAAAAATAATCGTACAATTTATGTACGTATATCGCAAAGAACACATTAACTTTTGGGGAAGAACTCTGATTTTCATTTACACTGAAAGGCTTCTGATTCATTGCACTTGCACCTCAATAAATGAAATTTCGAACTTCGTTCTTCATTCTGAGTAATTCTTAGCGATAAATTCTTTTCAATTAAATATTTATTTTGAATAATTCAATATTTATCTAATATTTTACTGACTTCATTTAAATCATTAATAAATTCCTAAAATAAAAAAAAATAAAGAAAAAAAAAACAGTTTGGTACTTCCTTTTCGCAGCGGCTCTATAAGATTATGAATCGCGAAGCAACCAAAATGATTCACCTCGGTAGATGGTGAAATCTCGCCAAATGTTTGCAGTCTAAAAGAAACAGCCCGTGATTATACGTAATATTGATATATTGCTTGTTCTTGAGCTTTACCGATTTCGCATTGCCTTTTAAATTGCTAATTTTCTTAATATGTCCTTAACAATCTTTAATTTACCAAAAAAAAAAGACTTATGTGTCATGTCATACTTTGAAGAACGAGTTATTTTACCGGGCAAACAAGTATTTGGAAATGGCCATGACATTAATATTAATGTTAACAGTGAACCTATCAGGAGGTGTAGTGCCAAAAATAAAAATAAAACAATGAATAAAAAGAAATGAAATAATAATTAAAAATACAATTGGCCTCCATGTTTGAAAATAGAAAAGTGATTATAGTATTCATAACTACTTTGAGAATTATATACATTTGAGCAGATGAGTTGAAATCCTTCAAATGGTGTGACAAACAACTCTTTATGTCTGAAAATGATTTAGTTGATTGAAAATATTATATGAAAAAAGTGTATTCTCAATATCTTATGCAGATATTTAATAGATGAAACGATTGCTTCAATAAAATTGTATTGAGATTAATGAAAGTTTGTTCAGTAGTAGATTTGTTTTTAACCAAACGTATAGCTTTCAAATTTTAATACATTTTCTTTTATAATCTTCAAGAATTTTTTACTAATTACTTTTAGTATTTTAATTTTAATTTTCAGTGCGATGAAATGTACATTTAAATCAATATAGATCATTTAAATATTAAGGGGAAAAAATTTAGTTTAAATACTAATTTCTACAGATTTTTTTTATATATAATTTTAGAATTGATATTATTTGTAAATGAATCGTTCGTCGTAAAACGTTTTGCAAAGAACTGAGTGACAATTTTGTATTGTCAACCGCTTAATAACATCACAATGGGAGCCATTTATCCCTACATCTAAAACTCCTTCAGCTATCTTTTGGCTGCAAAAATTAGTTTTTGGTAAGGAACAAGCCGATATCCGTAAAGGAATTTTTTTTAAATCTTATAACTTAGTTAACACATTTTTTATGGACAAGGTGAAATTTCGTTTTCCGCGAACCATTGAATGAGAGCAGCCCTTCAAGAGTTTACCTTATTTACATAAGTACATGAATCATGACTCCGAGATACCCTAGTGACATTTTTTATCCTATACGGTTTACTGCTTATAATAAACACGGTTGACTCGGCCCCAGGACACTCTAGCAATCCATCTCTATTTACGACCTTTTTTGACTAACTTTCACATTCACATTGCTATAGTGAGGATCACAAAAATTTACGCTTTTATATTGCAGATTGCGGGATCTGACTCGCTGATCAACTCTTATAAGAGCATAAAGGGATTAGAGGGGTTGCACTAATCAGTACAGTCGTATTATTCTATTTTACGTCAAACCACAAAACGGACCAAAGGAGTTACAATATTTGCTAGCAAGTCATGCTCTATTTAATCCATTTGTTGTGTATAATTTAAATGTTTGTGCACAAATCATCCCTGCATTAATTGTTAGATCAAATACTTAGAACCTCTGAAAGCTCTCAAGATCCCGGACCATTCACTTCAAACGCTACGATACGGATATCAAGTTGTGATCTTCCAGACGATTCGTATGGATATGAGGAAGCGTGCGTTGGAAAAATGAAAGAAAAACAACTTGTAAAGGCAATGACCAATAAGCACAGAGAGACATGTGACAAATGTAAAGTTTGCAATGTATGCCTTCACAGGAATGCATGTTTCCCACGGTATCATACTCTTAAGTGATATTTTCGAAAAATAAATTTTGTGAACAAATTTTTGTTTTTAGAATATGCTTCTTATTTGGTTTCGATTGCAACTTTCCATCCTAATTTTGAGTATGTATACTTCATATTTTATAAGAAACAATAATATATTTCTTGGCAAATAATGAAAATTACTTTCATCATTAATGACAAATATATATTTCTAGGATTGATCTGCATTAATAAACTATACTGATATAATTGTAAACGTAAGATAAGATGTTAAAATTAACCTAGTTAAAAATAAATTCTGAAATATGTCGAAAAGTTTCTGTCTTTTTACGTAGCTTACTTAGGATTTATTTTTACATATAAAAGTATTTGGTGATTTGCTGCCAGAGAAATAACATTGAAATTATATTTTCGGTCAGTCCCCCACGTGTAGCAAAATATTAGACTTAAACAATTATCCAGGAAGGAAAATATTTCTTAAAACAATGCCAATAAAACTGTTTAGTATGATCTACTAGACCATATAAATTTTTTTTTCTTTTCTTTTGTGGTATTCGGGACTTTGAGAAGTTAATATTCTGGCGGACTGCACTGAAAAACATTTGAACACATAACTACTATGTTAAGCACTAGACTATGTCAAGACACTTACTATAGAGTCTGACTTACTTACAGTCTGATTTACAGTCAGTTTTTATGAAAATGTTTTAAAAATATTAACAATTCTCGAAAAAAATTACTTCAAGCTCTCATCTATTTAAGAAAATTAATAATTAATATTAAAGTATTGACTCTTAAATTATTTTTCTCAAATCATAAAAATAAAATTTAAATATCTATAGCAAAATACTTATAATTTTTTTTAATATGTAAACTATAAAATTTATGTTACTCGCTTTCACGAAAAATGACTAATGTTTTAGGTACATATAACAATTAAAGGTTTATTTTTGTACCGAAATAAAACTCTTATAGAAATTGTATCAGTTTTTGTCCTACCAGTTGGTTAACGCTAGATACATATAATTATTGCTATATAATTATATGGGGCTAAGCGTTGTAGAAATAACTGAAAAGCTAATGTCAGTTTGTTCAGAATTTTAAGATAATGGTTAGGCAGCCACACCTCTTTTAATAGGTCTTGAAAGCATTTCTATCGTATGCGTTCTTTTTCTTCAATAATAAGCTTTAGGAACTAATGATTTTTATAGCATAGGGAATTGTAATTATATATATATATATATATATATATTCCTTTCGTATAAAACTTTCTTACTGGTTAAATCTGTAGAAGAGTTGTTCATGTTTTCTGGTTTCCTGTCATTCCTTTTCGTCTAAATTCCAAATTTTTGTTCCTGACTGAATAAATTAGGCCTTACATTTATATTTAAATGTTTTAATTTAACTACAAAACTTTCAAACTTAATCTGTGTTTTTTATTATTCTAATATTTTTTTGTGAAGAAAAAAAAGAGTAGAGACTTAGTAAAATTCTTTAACTTCTAGTATTCATATTTTAATCTTAAATCAGGCATGCAAATGTTTGGGAATAACTTTCTACTTATAATATAAAGCTCAGTAGAACTGACTCAGTAGGTTTAAAAATTCTGGACAGTTTAATCAAAGTGGTAGCAAATATTTTTGCAGCTTCCCCAATTATACTTGTCAGGTTTCTTGGACGTCAAATTTTGTATTTATCTCAGAAAGGACAAAACTTTTACCTAATTGGACAGAAGCCGTTTACAAAAGTAAGGCTAATGAAATGACTTGTTTACCATTACTTCTAGAATTTCTTTTGATTATTCTTACTCATAGAGCTAAAACTGAGTTAGATCTCAAGATTCAGAGCAATTTTAAAGAAATTCAAATCTTTAGAAATTTTAAGAAATAGATTTTAAAATTACTGTACACAAAATAGAGTTTCGAAAGAGTTGAATGCTTGTATATTTTTTTCAGACAATTGATAATTTTAGATAAAAAAAGACATACGATATTGAATATACAGTTAGCTGTGTAAATTTTGTCTCATGCAATTGCTACCGATGTTACTTTTGATTTGAAAGTTAAAATAGCATCTTAACGTATATACACGATGTGTATAGATGAACGAATTACTAAATTTAGATATTGGTAGTAGAAAATATCTTTAAAATATTTCTTATATTTGTAGTTTGCATTACTTTAAAGTGCTGATGTACGTATATGACACATATAATTTTTAAAAATTTTCAGAAACGAGATCAAAATCCTTTTCTTTTTCAAAGCAAAATCTTTTAAAAATGGAGTACCTTTTTGTGTAAAAACAAAAGCAATTGCTCAAAATTAGATGTATCTTTCAGATCGTAACATTCATAAATGAAAAAAATGATTGAATAATTTAAATAACTTTTTTGTTACGAAAAAGAATTATTCTTGGAATAGTATTTCTCTCAGGAGGTTAGAATACGTTTTGATACGAATGCGTAAGATACAGAGATTTGTTAAGAAATTTTAATCTTTTATGTACACGCAGCAAAAAAATATGTTATACACTTATTTCAAAATAATTTGTCATATTCGGAGACAAAGAAGATCCTGTTTAAAAGTCAAAAAGTCTTAAAAAGAAGAAAAATAAAAACAAATGTAAAATTTTTGTAGCTATAAAATAACACATTCTGATGTATTTCAAAGTACCTACATTTGTGTAAATTCGATAAACACCAGGATGATATATATATATAACACATGAATCAATAACTCCCGAGACTAACCCAGAGATGGCGCTCGTAGTAAACCAGTAACCAGGTCTTTCTAGAGTACTAACCTTTGCTTGAAACGTGTCAAAATTTTAAGTCGATCGGACCACAAACAGCTGAGTTATTGAGGTTGGAGTAAAGTCGTTTTGTAGTTTGTTTAAAAAATGGAAAAAACCGAGTTTCGTGTTCTGATAAAACATTAAGTGCAAACAAAATAATGGATTGAAAAATGTTGCGGACTCTTGTCCATCAAAGCAACATTTGTCGGTGGTTTGCCGTGTTTAAACGTGGTCGTACTGACAAATGACGAGGAACGCTCGGGTGAACTGTGGAAGCCGGTACCGGAAAATGTAAGTGGAAGTGACAAAAATTATAATGAAGATCAATGGAGGTGAGCTCCATTGGTGCTGAGATGACACAGATATAGGAAATTAATATTTACTATCCTTCTTGAAAATTGAGCATGAAAAGTTTTTCTAAAGGTTATATATAACATCGATCAATAACTCGAGCATAAAATTGAAAACAAATCCTTTTGCACGGAATTTTTATTCATTTCAACTGCTTACCTTTTGAATCCACCTTTTTTATATACATACATATATACAATCGTTCAACGCTTTTCAAATTTTTTTCTTTTTTCCAAGAAATATTTTTGTTGCGAAGATAAATGTAAGACGCTAACTCTGAATCATCGACTCGATTGCTGTTTTTTGTTTTATCAGAAAACAGTCATGGGACCCGCGGAAAAACCTTTTCACTTCATCATAAAACCTTTTCCCTGGTCGATCGACTTAAATTTGTACGTTTCAACACAAGGTTAGTACTTTAGAAAGACATGGTTACTGGTTTACTACGAGCGCCATCTCCTGGGTTTAGTCTCGGGAGTTATTGGTGATGTGTTATACATACATACATACACTATATATATACTCTCTCTTTCTCTACTTTCCCCCTCTCTCTCCTCTCTCTCTCTCTCTCTCTCCTCTCCTTCACTGTCTCTTCTATATCTCTTTCTCTATACATATATGCTGTATATATGTATATTAACTCTTTCTCCCACCACATACAGCCACTATATGCTATGTACTATATGTATGCAGCATACATATGCTATATATGCTATGTATATACATGTACATACATATACATATATGTATATATATATATACATATATACAGATATATACATACATATATACAGATATATATACTCTACATATATACAGATATATATATACACATATACGAATATATATATACACATACATATACAGATATATACACATACCTTTCCATAATACAGATATATATATATATATATAATATAAGAATACATTTGTTTTCAGGTCCGTCTTTGGTATCCGTTTATACATTAGGAATCAACAATAAATCGTGCAATTTTAAACACACTTATTTAAATTGCTATTAATTTAGTTTTACATTTCTGACGCGAAACATGCACTCAGATTTACAAACAGTTAATCAGTACAAAATGCATAGAATTGTTAAAAGTACTTGTTATATAGTAAAAGTTTGAACGAAAGGAAAGAGTGGGGAAAAAACCTTGAGTTTTTATAGCGGTGGAACAAGGAAAAACTTTAATTTATGATAGAATGCTCTTGATAACTCAATGTAGTTGGAAGAGATTGGTGGCTTCCATAGAGTAGCGAATTAAAGATAGAGACTTGAAAAGGTGAAGTTGAATTAAGTTGGATTGGTGTTAAAAACACCAAAATGCGAAAGAAAGTGATTTTTCAGATCAACACAAACACACATGACACATACACACACAAACTACTACGAAATTCAATAAATGAATGAAAGAATGTCTCTTAAGCTTGAGACTGAATACCAGAATTTAACTACTTTTATGGTATCATATCTTCATGAATGGTAATTTTTAAGCAACATAATTTTTCCTAATATTTTTGTGATCTGGCCCTTTCAAAAACATTTGACTCCTAATATAGAGTGATAATAAATACAAAACAAAATGAAACTCAAAATATCCGAACAAGCAATAAACAGAATTCATTCTTTGCAATAAAGAGAATTTTAATGGATTTGGACATTGTATGCAGAACGAAGTTACAAAATGTGTGTGTGTATTGTGGTGATGTCAATGAATAATAATGTGTGTGTGTTTGTGTGTGAACAAGGACACTAAAGATATAACTACATCTTAAAGCAGAGCAATTACGGGAAGGTAAACATAAAGAGGAAGCATCTTATTGGCATTATTCCGATAGCTAGCAATTTCGAGTTTCTGGATGGAGAAAGGATAGTAATTGCCTATTTCTAGAAGGGAATTAATATGCTTTCCCCCCTCTTTTACCTTCCCGATAAAGGACAGTGATTGATTTCCTAGTCTCTCCAAAAGAGCCCGTTTGAACAAATGTCCTATATTATTTGTTTACTTATCAAAAATCATGAAAAGAAATATACAGAGAAGATTAATGAGGAAATAATTGATGGAGAGTAAAGAAAACTTTTAACTTAGAACGCAGCAGATTTAAGGAGTATATCATACCCTAAGTTTGCTAGCTCTAATTTGTAACGTTACTTCATAAAGTGACTGATTTTATATCACTATTAAAAGTTCTGTTAATTTGAGAGAATCATACATTATTTACAGCGCACACCCAAAAACTGGCTGAACAATGTGAAAAATTTGCTTAAATATGACAAATTATTTTTTTAAGCAACGTTATAAAAATATAGATAAAATACAAAGATTGATAAAATAAATGTGTCAGGTAATGTTTAATATCTTAAATAGGGTGTAAAAAGTCAGTTCTTTATAAAAAGACAAATTTCTTTGGGGGCTTTTCCTCGTCATGTGCCACAAGTTATAAAACAAAATAAAAAGAACGTTTATACGATGAAAACAAAACACTGGACATTCTATTTTAATAGAAAGTTCAATGTATGGAACATTGAAAGGAAATGCATTCAGGAGGTCTCTGACCAAATGAAAACAGTTTGCGAGTAAGGTGAATATGTCCATTGCGAAGGTGAGTCAACTAGACATACGCTTTTCGAATTGGAACATGAGACCATGGCTTCATCGATTATTGTTTGACAAATGTTTGTAGACTTCGTGCTTCTTCAATGCCGTTTTGATGACTTTAATATTGATTCAATTCTATATTTGCTAATTTTGTATTAGAAATCTGCTTCATAGAAACCAACTTTATAAGATCTCTCAAATTACTAGAGCATTCAATTGTTTTTTTCACGGTGCATAAAAATTGCTTGGGAATCTTTTAACATTAAGAACGTTCTATGAAGGAAACTGAACTAAAATAAACAAATAAAAATCAAATAATTACGGAACCAAAACATGATGATCTCATTAATAAAATAAAATTTGTTCAATTTTACATTACTAAATTGAACTCCAGCTTATGTATAAATTAAGATAACACAACCTATACACACAAAAATCAATTAATTTTTGTTTTAAGTTATATTTCAATTCATCCATATGTTTAATGGACTTGAACGGAGGTAACGTGAATCCTTACAATTTTAATAAATGGGTTCTTCACATAAACATATCTATATTAAAAAGAAATTATCAGTACCAAAAAAGACATGAGATTGAAATGAACTTTCGCTCTTAAAATTTCTAATTTCTGTCATGTTCCTAATACAAACCAAAAAACGATAAAATAAATAAAGTATAAGGAAGAATGTATGATTATAAAGGATGACATCACAACTTTTTGTTAAACTCTTAGTTTAAACAAGTTTTTGGACGCTTATATGGCAACGCGCCGGTGAATTTTCAGTCATAAAAATGCGTTCTAAAATGGAACAATATTTTAATAACACATTTTGTAACTAATTAAGTAAATCTGTTAATGAAATGTTAGAATTTATTCACATATTCTGATGCACCATCATCAAGAATCCAAGCATTTGAGCTGTTCGACCACTTTAAATATGTGAGCTAAAATGTTGAAGAGGAATTCACTATGAGTTTGAACTTCAAGATCAACCAATTAATCACATTTTTTACAAGGAGGTGCAGCGAGCTATGGAGAGTTAAAATAAAACTTTGATTCATTGCCATGTTTTCTCTTAAGTATTAATGCAAGGCCTCGTAAAACTTTGTTTACAATATTTTGAAAGGCCTTCAGTTGCAAAGATAAATAATCCATTTCATACCGATTTTTTGACTTTTCCGCCGTATCTTAAGATATACATGGAAGGAAAGGGATTTGAAAATGTCTCTGGGTATTAAAACAAATGTTATGCCAATTTTACGAACAATTACTTCCAATAAGTTATGATGTTTCCATGACCAGATAAAACGATGGGAAGATTGCTTCCTGCAAAGATTCCTGTGAAGATTATTTTGAAAGAGATACAAATTCATATGAACGTAAGTAATATGGTCAAGTTAAATAATTGGTGCAACTTCTACTATATATAGTTACAATCTTGGAAATCCGAGTAGATTGTGCACAAAAACTTCTGTTCTGCAAATGGAATCAAAACACACTGATTTTTTTAGGTATACTAATGTTGCACATACATATATTGTCAATCTCTAAGCTCTAATCAACATTTTTAACAAATTCTAGTTACAAAAACGGTAAATATAGAAAACAATTTACTTCAGTAAAACATAATTAGCCTCCCCCCTCAAATGATAATTTTATGAAAAATATAAGATAGATTTAACCAATGACGCTTTTAAGAAGCTGTTATAAATTGGAACTTATTATTTTGGTTGACAACATCGAGTATGAAGTCATTTAGTTGATTGAGGAGTAGACTGTAAAGAAAAAATAATTCAGCACAGACATTTTTAAATACCTCATAAAAATAAAATCTAATTCTGAAAAATATTTTTATGTGTAATATTTTCAAATTCTTATTTTAATACAATAACTCCTGTTTTCAATTTAATATTTCTATTGATTTCAGAGGCTGATTAACCATATTTTTTCCAGACACTCTTGTAAAAGAAAGTCGCAAGGAAGATCAACCTTTATTAAAAAAAAAGTCAATGAAAAAAGTCCTTCGTCAAGTTAAACTCTAAAATTGCGAAAAAATAGTTAGGAAATAATGACCAAAATACTTTTAATAAATACCGATGTTGATATATAATGTACTTAAGGCTCCCGTCTATCCGCCATTTTGATTTCGTTAGCTTAATGTTAATCCTATGGAATTCTGACTTTAATTCTCATATCTTTACTATTTGATCTATTTGAATCCAATAAAATGCATCTGAAAGAGCAAAAAATAATGAATGTTTCTGTGGAATTACTTTTTTCCTAAGATTTTTAAGAAGATTTTTATTCTTATTTTAATTATTCGTTTTTGAGTTTTCCGGTCTTTAAAGAATATTTTCAAATATTTTTAAGAATCGGAGGAAAAAAGTAATTCCACAGAAACATGGATTATTTTTTGCTCATTTAGATGCACTTTATTGCATTCAAATAGATCAAATAATAAAGCTGTGAGAATTAAAGTCGAAATTCCATAGGATTAACATTACGTCCACGAAATCAAAATGGCGGGTAGACGGGAGCCTTAACTGCTTTATTTGAAATTATTTAGCAATTGAAAAAAAAAATTCCGAATTGTAAAAAAACAAAAAATGATAGGCTATAAGAGATGGTTTTTATTGGAAAGACCCAAATTATAATAACAAAAAGAAAATTAGTTATAGCAAATCTTAAATGATAAGTAAAAATAAAATTTAGCATGAAAACGAAATCTCACATAAGTCTTAAAGCACTTACCGACTTATGCAAAGTTAAACACTTTTTTATTTACATAGTTTCTTAAAATTCAAACATTGAAATTATTAAAGTGCACGTAAAGAAATCCGCTCTCGGATTATAATACCAAATTTTAACGATTACGTAGAGTGAGAAGAAATTTATTAAAAGTGTTAAAAATTAAAGTACTTGGAAGCTTGGACGTCAATTATAGCATAATTTTTCTATACCTTAAAATAGGGACAAATGCGAAGTTTAAATGCTCAGAAAAATAGGATCAGTGAAAACGTTTTCTATCTGAAACCATAAAATAATAGATTTTACAAATATACGTATTTCAAATTATATTTAATTAAAAAACATTTTTGAGATTCAATGGCAAATATAAAAATATTACAGCCGAAAATTATACAGTTACTAGTGGTCTTTATATTACTTTATCCATTGTTTTTTGTGCATCAATACTTTGTATTTTTAAGCATTGTATATTATTATGCTGTCAATTATAATTATGGCATTTTTAAAACTACTAATATTTATTTTTAACCCCATGAAAAGCATGTTTAAGTTCTAAACATGCCTATGTATGTGAGTGTGTGGTATATACATATATATATTAATTTATTAGATTTATAAGAAATTTTCCGTAATAATCATATGAGAACGTTCAGTATTGTACAATGCAAATAGTGTAAATTTATAACAAAACTTATGATATATTTGGTTTAATTTGTCAGATAGATTAAGTCGCTCAAATAAAGAGTATTGTATAGTAATAATAATAATAATAATAATAATAATAATATATATATATATACTTCCTGCCTATATTACAGTAAAATTGAATATGATTTCAGTATGTTTTTTAAAGTGTATCATAAGGTTTATTTTAACATGCTATTTTAGCGAGGTAGTGGTCGCTGTAGCCTAGTGGTCATGGTTTTGCCTGTGCTTTTCGCTCAGTCGTGGATTCGATTCTTTGCCGCTAAAGACCCGCCGTTTAGCCCGGGCTGATGCACGTTAAATCTGTATGGTCCCAAAGTAGCCCCATTGGCGTGGTGTGGAAGTGAAGAGGGGGGTTCCTGCTCAGGTGTCGTCCTCGTCACTTGACCGAGGTTCAAAATTACGAGTTCCGTCGCCAATAGCCCTCGAGTTGCTTCTAGTGCGACGTTAATAAAAACTAAACTAAATTTAGCAAAGTAAAAGTTGAAGTTTTTTAAGTTGAGTTTCTGATACGAGGTACAGGAACAGATAAATATAAAAAAAATTCGAAAGTCAAATAAAATTGAGGAAAAAGTTTTGATCTTCAACTATTAATCGTAGTATTCAATCCCACTGACTTTAAAATACTAAAAGTTTTGAGACTTCATATTATATGTTTTGTTTACTTATTTTAAAGAGTTAAATTTTTGAAGTTAGAGAAAATCGCAATGGGATATCTGAAATTTTTCCGATGATTATTCAGTCGGCATAATAGCGTAATACTTTTCCAACTCTTACAACTTCTTGTCGATTCATTTGTACATAACTGTCTTTCTAGTCAATAGTACAAACATTTAAAAATGAAACTAGTTATTTCCGTTATCGATTTTTAAAACTATTAACGCTTTTTCTTCTACGATGGAACAATACAACGCCAGCACTAACAAAAAGCTTTAAGTAGTCCATCATCTTCCAGAAAGAGGAAAAATTATTCGTGCCAATCATTCTATAAAACAAGCAAAGTTTCAAAACTTTTACTTAAAGGCTTTATTAAGGGGTGAAGAGGTGAACTTCTATTGTAAGCATTAAAAGACAAGAAAAATGTTTGTGAGCAAACAACTTTTGAATTTTTTCTGGTCTGCTTTTCTCCATTTGGGTCGATGGAATCAGAAGAACGCTTTCTGCCTCGTCAGCTGTGGCACAAAAGTTAATACATCATTATAAGAGACTGAGAGAATGAAACAAATCAAAATAGGATATAAAAGTCTATGTTTAAAGCAGGGAATGTAAACACATGTTGTCTCTAAAATAAAAATCTATTGTATTCAAAAATTACCGGGAAGAGTTAACCGAAAAAAATTAAGATAGGAAATTCTTGTTTATTTTACTGACATTAGCATAATTTTGGAGTGCAGTTCTGATTTGAACTAAGAAAGATATTGAGTGATAAAAATGCAGTATTAAAAAAGGAACATAACAAAATGGGTAATAAAGTACCCTTTTACTTCCCTTGTTCTTGATTAAATACTTAATTTATCTTTGAAAAACAACCAAAACTTTTTCTATTTAGAAGAATTGTCAATTATTTATGTAACTTAAAAAGAAAAAATATGTTTAAAAGCAGTTATATGTCTTTTAGAGAATGAAAGTAAACAAAAAAATATTATTGAATTATTTCAAATTTTACAAAACAATGATCAAATCCATTGCATTCATTTTAGAATAAATATTGTTTGTTTGTGTTTGTGTGAATGCTTACAAAAAAACAATCAAATATTCCTAAAGCTTATTAGAAAAGAAATGACTTACATAAAAAATTAATACCAATGTACATTTTAATATCTAAGAAAATTTTTAAAAAAATTAGTAGGGAAAATCGGAACTAATCGTTTTTATTCATTATCTTCTTTTAATGTATTACTCAATTTAAGCTTTTATATGAAACATTATACAGCCCAATTACATATTTTTCTATGACGGCTAAGTACAAATGCATGAAGCCTATTCAAGATAATGATGACAACACGGATTAAATATTTTTTTCTTGCTAATGGAACAAAGGAGGGGGGGATTCCAAATGGGAAATTTGTATCGACCATTAGCTTCCATTACCTATACTGGGTCAGTAAAAGAAACGAATTGAACAAGGGAAACAAATGTCTGTTCACTTTACAGACAATAAATTTATGAAATGTATGTAGTTTATTGAACGTAGAAAATGAAACTGTATTTTAACAGATATTTTATGAAACATTTCATGATGTCCAGTGAACATATAAATCATTTTTTGTTATAATTTTATGCATTATTGTTTTGAAATTCTAGAATAAAAGTGATATTTGGTTTTCAAAGAATTCTTCAATGCACGCAGAAGATCATAATTCATGTATTTAATATAGAATGTTTAATTAATTATATAAGTATTTTTTTTATTTATGATGGGCCTCCAACTAACTCAACGGGTATTGAATCCCCCCAAAAATGTTACTTTTTATTTGTAAGGGTCTAGTGAGTGGTTTATATTTATTCTTTTGGAAAATTAGTCATAACAAAAGTTTTATGTATTTATATTTCATTTATACCAATTCGTTTATCGATATTTCAGCAAAACGATTTTACCTTTTCCCACCTCTACCTTTTTTCTAGCTTCCTTATCCTTTTGACCCATCCAATTTCTTCGTTTTAGCTGTGCTAAGCGTTTAAAGGCATGAAAATTAGTATAGTTAAAATATTAATTATAAATTTATTATGCTTTACATATATTTTTCTTGATTCATTTTTGTAATGATAAACACGAGATTTTCAGTACATGTTTATATGCTCTGCAAAGTAAAACGAGGTATGAAGAACATGTCGTATGCGTCTGTTGAATTCTTTTTGAACTGCATTTTTTTTACCTTCCTCTTTTAAGTGTTCTAATGTACACTGATTTTTAGCTGCCTAAGGACCTATTGCTTTAGGTGGAGCGTTTTTGCGTACCAGATCATTTAAAAAAATTTCATCGTTTGCTTCAATTTTAATTACACGTAGCTGATATAATATTCAATTTAATAATTTATCAAATGCTTTAATTTTAATTGCATGCAGCCTAAATATATTCAATTTAATAATTTATGGTTTTCTTTAATTTTAATTACATATAGATCAAAAACATATTCAATTTAATAATTTATCATTTCTTTTAATTTAAAATCGGAAAAATTTACTATTGTCCATTTCTCGATATTTCATCGTTAACTTTAATTCTTTTATTTGATAGAGAAATTTAATAATAGTTATAAAAAAAAGTGCACCATAGGTGGCTAAATCTGTTCTTTGTAAAAATTTGCATTGAACTTTTTTCATTTTTCTTTAACTTGCTGAAAATTCCAATTTCTGCGTCATCGTTAATGAGAATATTTTTTCATTCTAATATTTCGATGAAGTTTATCTAGCTATTTTTCCTGTTTCTAAGAAAAGCACTTTTGGTACAACTTTTTTAATTGTAAGAAATAATTACATGCACAAAAAACAAGAACAAATTCATTTATTGTAGCCGGATCAATTACATTGTACTATAAAAAAAGCATCCTGGTTTTCCTTTTGTGTGCACATGTGACATATAAATTACCAGGAGTACCTGCTTCACTTGGCAACGTTATACGGCTAACAATTACGAGGTACCTGTTTAAAATTAAATTTACCCAATCATAACAAAAAATAAAAATACAGAGCACAGTCAGTTAATATTTCTTAATTTTTAAGTTTCAATCTCAAATTTCGGTCAAGGCAGAGAAAGCCAGGGATATCAGCATATTGTGTGAAGAGAAAGAAACGAGAAACAGAATTGCGATTGGACGCCTCGAAAGTGAACTCAAACCTTTCACAAATACAAATCTTATTTTTACATGCATTACTATGCTCTTTTTAGTGATAGGAATTAATTAGACTCAGTTAGGTAAGGTGAAATTTTCTTCGTATTGTTCATAAGAAAACAATGTCACAACTCTGAAAAAGTTATAAACTAATGACATCTATATATGTGGCGGCTGCCTACGTCACCTTTTTGACTGCGGAGCTGCAATATGACTTGAACAAAAGGAGGGAGTAACCTTTGCTCGCCACACTTGCTTCGCAGATTCCAGACCTGTGAAGGTCGCGTTTTAAAGTTATTGTTAAGTTTGAAATAAATTGTTAGTTCCTGGTATCTTGTGTTTTTTTGGTCTTTCGCAGTTATTTAATTAGCCTACACCTTCTGATCTGGAGACAGCCCCCATAAGCTGGGATTGGATGTTATGGGAGCAGGAAGGTTTTAGCAACACCATTGCCCCCATATATATTTCAGTACTGGCTAAAATTGGTATATAATATAAACCCATGAAAACTATAATGAAATAAAGTATAAGAATGGGTCAATTAAGTTCAGTAAGAGATTTTGAGTATGTTTAGAGTAACATCTCTCTAACTACAAATATGTTATTATATACTGTAGTAATACGTCATGAAGCTTTAAAATGTAAAATACGGTTCTATTACGTATTATACAAATTTGTACTTTCCCCAAAAGCAGTTTGAAGACGTAGTATATGGAAAACCTATAGGAGATTAAAATGGCCCTTCAAAATGGAAATGAAGCTATTCAATTAAGTTCTTATACACAATTATTTCTCACGCATATGTGCACAATATATTCGTTTTACACCTTTTGAGAAAATTTTTAACATTTAAAGTATATTTTGCTGAGTAAAATGCGTGAAAGTGTACTGCAGATTAATTTAATATTTTATTGTTCCATGTCCTAAACTGATATAGTAATAATCTATAAATACTAAACCCTCATTTAACAAAAATAAAGAAGAGTTACATTTTTCTATTATCCCTTGTAAAGTAAACGGTTGAAGAGAGTGTAGGTGGTTCAAATATTAGCTATACATTTGAAGAAAAAATAAAAAAAAGTCACTTATTATTTAGCAGCGTTATTTCTTAAGAGTCTTAATAATATTTACGTTATTCTACAATTATTAACCTCAAGTAGTGAATTTTAGATTTTAAATAATCTTAGGCTTGCTTTTGTACCCTTTCTTCCCATTGGTTAGTTGAAAAATTGAAAATTCCACAGACGGAAATTTAAATGTTTTTTAATAAGGACTAACATTTAAATATAATTATTTTTGAAGGGAAAATCAACCTCCAAGGAAAGAATAATTTAGTAAATAAAAAAGCAAAGTGAAGAAAATTCAAGGTATCCGACTACGTTAAAAACTAGAATTTCAGAGAATTACCGAACTTTTTTTTTATTATCCATTAAAATATTTGAAATCTTCTCTTTCTAAAGCTACCTTCCATTTGTAGCTACAGTACATAGTAGTCAAGTTATAAGTATTTTAATATCAGACATTTCCTTTGTTTTCTGAAAAAGTTTTAACTTTAAATCAATTTTCTGAAGAATATAATTTTTAGTATGTTTACAGTTTTTGAAAAGAATAACTCAAATGTTTTTTTCTATATATTGATGGAATTTAGTAGAAATGTTTTTCATATTGTTCTTAAGATCTTGAACTGGGAATTTTGAAATGTATGGTATATAAGTAAATTTATTCACATTTTAAGGCAAAAGATTGGAGAAATTTTTTTAAGAAAACGCATGTTATTACTTCGACTCATAATAACTCTGCAAATAATGTGAATTATTAAAAATTCCTAGTTCCGGCTCTGTACAGGTGTCATATCAATACATATGCTGAATAACCATGCTATAGAAAGATTTTTCATAAAAGGAGAATATTTTTAAAATGTGCTATTTTTTTTCATTTTATGCTAAAAAAGGAAATTTTAAAATTTTTCATAATAATAAAACTTTTGAAATGTTTTTTATGTGCATTCTAATTTAGATAATACTAAATATAAGAAAAATTAATCATTCATACGTTTCTTCAAAACCATGGTTCCGAACCTATATGGATACCTTAAATGCAATAAAATAAATTTTTAAAAATCTCACTGGAAATATGCAAATTAGTCCTACCATTTGGAGAAGAAAGATTTTGTTGCAAAAATTCGCCGATTGTGTAATGTTAAAGTAGATTCATAGACATATGCACGGCTCGTCGATTCACTAATTTTGTGATTCTTAAATTTCTTCTAAGTGACAGTATTAAACTGCATTTTAACTCTCATTTTGAACTAAAATAAGAAAATAATAATTTGGTAGTGTTAAAGTAGGGTAGGTATTTAATAACGAGCTTAGAACTAAAATAAAAATTATTCTCAGCCAATACGAATCAGGCAGCTTAGAACTGAAAATATGAATATCTCATACAATATAATTCTCTAAAATTGATAAATCAGAAATTTCAAACAGAATTCAATCAAACTGAATCATAAAAAGTTTCATTTAGAACTGAAAGAGAAGTATAGACTTAGCAGGAATCAACACTTGGAATAAATATGAGCAATAACAATAAAATTAATAAAAATATCAACTGAAAAATTAGAAAAACGAAAAAAAAAAAAATCTGAACAGGTAGAAAAATGCAAAAAAGGAAATAAAAAAATTGAAAGAGTTATATGTGCAAAGTTTTGCAAAGAGCAGATTTAGCTATCTAAGATGCGCTATTTGTTTAATAATTATTATTAAATTACTTAAATATGTAAGAATTAAAAAAACAATAAAATATCAAGAAAAGGACAATAGTAAATTTTCCGATATTAAAATTAGAAGAAATGATAAATTATTAAATTGAATACATTTAAGCTAAATTTAATAATAATTTAATCAAACGATAAATTATTAAACTAAATAATTTATCAGCTATATGCAATTAAAAATAAAGGAAACGATAAAAGTATTAAATTGAGCATGTTCAAGGTAAATGTAATTAAAATAAAGTAAATAATAAATTATTAAATTCAATATTACATCAGCTACATGTAATTAAAATTAAAGCAAGCGATCAAAAATTCAAAAAGTTATCTGGTACTACAAAAGTGGTTCAACTAAAACAGTAACCCTTTGGGTGGCTGATAAAGAATAATGTGTTTAAAAGTTTTCATAAAGCTGTAATTCAACACTTGTGCCGACATTTTATCATAGAAAACTGTTGCCAAAATAAAGGAAAAACTTGGTAATTTTTTTTTTCATTCTTTCTTCAAAAATAATATTCTTTTATTATTCTTCAATTATTATATATTATATTCTTCAATATTATTCTCAATTAATTTTCTTCAATAATATTCTATAGTTTCATTTGAAAAACCATTGTAATTATTTTGCAGATAGTTAAAGGAATCGTAATAGAACTTTTAGAAAGAGAAATTTAAAAATTAAAAGTCTCAAAATTAAATGATTCATCCGGAGAAGTTATACTGTGATATAATACATGACATACATGAAATTTGTAGTAAAACTTCATAAAATATTTGAATTAAGAAAAAGGCTTTGTTGTTCTCGCTATCAATATTAACAGATACTTAATACCATATTTCATGCTCCTGTATTTCGTTACCTTTCCGTTATACCATCGACCGAATCAAAAACGATTTTTTCGATCTGAGCATGTGCAGTGATAGCTAATTAAATTTAAACTTAAAATGTAAAAAAATAAGCTGAACATTTTGGAAAAGAAAAAAAAAAAAAACGGCTCACAGTGGTGCTTATTATCAATATTCATATGCTCTTCGAACTAAATGTCAAAATGTCATGGTCCTGCGTCTTCTAATCTTTCCGCCACATATTCGACAGTAATAGAATATCCTTCCTTTTACTAATATAAATTACTCATTTTCTTTTCATGTAATTTGTATTTTAATTTGATTAAATTTTGTCTCCTTGGAACTTCCATACCTGAAATACCTACAAAAAAATCTTTAATACGAATAATTCATCACTATGTAGAGAATCTCATTTATGTAACACTAAAAATTTTTAATGTACTACAATTTAAAATATCTTGGACCTCAAAGTAGTTTTGTTTTTCTCATTGACGTTCTGCATTAATTATTTTAATTCATAAATTGATTCACTCATAAATTATTTAATATAAGTTTAATTTTATTAAGAATGAAGTGCTTTTCATTAGGAAAGCAAATAAGTAACGGATATGTTAAATGTATTGAAGCTGTATTAAATGCGTTAAAACAGAAAATTGCATACTTTAGCAAACAAAATCCAATTTATATCTTGTTCCATAGTGAAACGAGAGAGCTTAATGTTTACATGGCTAAGATTTCCTGAAACTATTTTAGATCCAATTTCATCACCGTAAAGGAATCATTTATTTTTCGAACGATCTCAACAAAAATGTCATGAAAAATACAATACGGATCTTCAATGATATATCTCACTCTTTTTCTATATTTCAAATATTTACGAATATCTTTTATCTAATAAGATAGTTTAAGTAGAATAAATATCGATTTAAATATTCAACATTTATCCACTTACGATGACAAAGAAATAAATATTTGTCTTTATATCATTTTCTTAGGAATTAAGTATAAAAATAATATATTTGAAGAACTAGGAATTTTTGTTATTTCGTTCGAATTAAAAGAATTGATTTAATCGACATAGGACAAATTCAATGAAATTTAGAGAACATTATTACAGATGTCATCATAATTAGTTGATTAATATTTGCTTATCATGAAGGAAAAAGTTCTCGAAAAAGAATTATTCAGTTTGAATATTAATAAGCGCAAAGTAAGCGTATTTTTGAGCCGCAGAATCCACAAAAGCCATTAATGTCAAGAGAAGAAAATACCTTCTTCAAACTCCTAGGGCATATTGTTTTCCAATAAAATGCAAAACAAAACATTCTTAAGTACAGAAAACCCCCATATCTTTCATTTTATGCTCACGCCTTTTTGATGACGCTAGTTCATCAAAACTACAACATGTTAGCAAATGTTGAAAGGAGCGTGACCTATTCGAATACCATTGTTGTTTGACTAAAAACCACAGCATAAAAACAGGTGTAGGGGTTCGTTTATCGTTGATTCTACAGAAAACGGTTATTTTGCTTTCCTAAGTCTCATTTCAATTTTTTTTTTTACCTTTCATCATTTTCTAATTCGTTTTATTATAAAATATTTGTTACATGGGAATTTTTGAGATCCTATAGAAAAGAAGAAAGAGAAAAAAATAAATAAGTCATACATATAGAGGAATAAGTGGTAACACGTATGATAATTTGTATATTACTACGTATGGTACATAAAACTTGCAACACTACTCTATTGACTAAATATCAGAAGGGTCTAGTTTAAAGTCAATTAATTTAGCGCTTAGTTGTCTACATACATGTCTTAACTGCTAAACGATGTCTTACTGTATAAAAATAAACTGAATCTGCAACATTTTATAATGATTCACACATTCAACAAATAACTTTCTATAATTAAACTGCGATTTTATGCCTTTTGCTATGAATTAGAATGGAAAAATGGGTAGGAAAAAGGAGGATAGTAAAAAGAGAGCGGAATAAGGCTTTCAAACTCTATTTTTCCATCAAGAATTGTTCACTAAAAACCAAAACTCATTGGGCGATTATATTAACTTATATTTACAAATAAAATATTGTACTTGTATAAGAGTAAAATTTATTGATTGATTTTATTAACGTTAGCTTTAGAAACA
This sequence comes from Nephila pilipes, assembly GCA_019974015.1. Taxonomy (NCBI): domain Eukaryota; kingdom Metazoa; phylum Arthropoda; class Arachnida; order Araneae; family Nephilidae; genus Nephila; species Nephila pilipes. Next base: position 69,474 of record BMAW01062780.1, read on the forward strand.
ACACGAGAGCTATTGGAGACAGAACTCGTAATTTTGAACCTCGGTCAAGTGATGAGGACGGCACTTGAGGTGCCACTCCCCTCTCCTTCCACATCGTGCGAAAGGACGACTGGGAACCTCAATAGATTTAATGTTAATCATCCTTGGCTACGAGTCAGGTCTTTAGTGGCATCAATGATTGAACCCACGACGCGACGGAAACCGCATGCATTGAGTCCACCACAAAGTTACCGTGGCTACGTTTATGAATAATAGAACTCTAATTAACCGAGAGTTATTGTAAATATGAAAAGGTATGTTTTCGACATTATTACTAAGATATCTATATTACTAAAATACATATATTACTAAAATAATAATGTTAATTCCATCAAATTACTATGCTGCTCATATGCAACAGTCTTTGTGTGAAATTTAAAAAAAAAATCTTATTTGATTTTATTTATTTAACCTTCGGCCACATAGCTACAACAATTTTATTTCCGCTTTTATTAATTTGACTCAAAATTCCTGAATATACTTCTGATGTTTTTGTCCCACTCATATTTCCTCATTTCGAACGCCAAGTTAAAATAAGCACATAAAAAGTGAAATTAAGAAGGAAAATGAATATTACACTTGCGATGACATAATATTCCTATTCGCCTCTTGTGCCATAGCTAAAGTAAATATACTAACACTAGAAGAGTCAACAAGTTATGCTAGAAGACGTTAGATAGATCTCACACACAATATTTATTTCATAGTTTTGTATTATAAAGACAAATGTAAACGCCGACTCTCCAAAGATATATTTGTCTGTTTCATTAATATCAAACTAAAGTTAGCTAACCCCAACCTACTCGGTCGAAGCCGACTTGATTCTTGATTTTCACGACCGCTCTCAATCGGAAGACACTCTTAATCTCATCTATCACCTATAAGGCATATTTTCTACGCTAGTTACACTCAAGCTTCATTGTGTGACTCTCGCTTTGCTTATATACTTTCCTATCTACCGCACTTCACTTTGTTTCCACCTGCCTTTAATTCAACTAATCACGTTTCATTTTGGTTGGGAAGAAATTGTTATTTACAGCAATCAATCTTAATTAAAAGTCCCCAAGTTTAGTGAAGAGAAAATCGCGAATAACCCAACGTCATACACTAAAACTATAAAAACAGGACACCTTGATTTATAATTCACTGAGTTTCAGTATTATGACCACACACTCACACACAACCCTAACATTAATAAATTCCACAAGAACTCGGTGAGGTTTGTTTGATATAACACTAGGTTTCTGAGTCCTCGCTTAGAGTGATATGGAAGTTAAAGGAACTGATGTATCAACTTATTCTTTTAACTTTCACATCATTTATCGTCGTTATTTGATTACGATTCACAATAGAATGGTCTTCCTCGCTAACAGATTTTGTCCAGTAACATAGTGTGAAATTCGTTAACTCATAATTTTTTTTTGTAAGAAAAATGCTGTAATTATGTATTTTGAAGGTGTTTCATTGTCCGTTCAAAATGTTCAGTAGATTTGTAATGGACTTTTATAAAGTTTAATAGATATATATCGGCAACGTGTTATATGGATAGAGACCAAAGAATTAAAAGTATATAAATTCAAGGTTCTATGATATTTCATTGCAGAGACACACTTTCATATTTAAAATATTATTTCATTAGGCTGAAAAATGTTACAATAGTAGTACATTTTCAATCGAAAAATCTAATTATTTCGTTGAGGTCGCGGTAGCCGAGAGGTAATGGTAGCCAGACTGTGGAGAGGGGATATAAAAGTTCGAGGTTCCGATTTAAATCCTGCATCCATAATGTGAAATAATGTTGTCGGCTGCTCAGTAAATTGAAGTGAGTTTCAAAATTTTTCCTGGAAGTGTTGTGTAAATCAGAAGAGAAAGAATTATCGAAACTTAACCATAATTCAAACTTCTAAGAAACCAACAACTCTCGTGTAGTTTCCACTTTTTACGACATCAAAAAAAAAAAAAAAAAAACAATTAATGATGGACAAACGTTATTTTTTATGTGTATCACTTATCCGTAATTCAAAATCATGAATACATTAATTCCAATCAACCAATAAATAATTAGTTAAAAATTATGCATTACAAAAATGTATTGAAATGTGCAAATCGTAATCATTGGTACTAAAAATAAGATTTTTATGTGCAATTTTTAAAGTAATAATCTTAGGATTTCAGACAGTATAAGTGTATCAATTGTCATATAGTTAGAAATGAGCTATACTTTATTTATAATGCGGGACAGATACCATCATTTTAAAACTATTTTATTATTTATTTATTTAATAGTAGTTTAAGTCTTAAAACAATTTTCGGGGAGATGGCTAGTTGTTAATTAATTAAACCTGTCATCTGAGAAACAAGTTAAAGGAAAAAAATTCCATTGAAATTCGGTCGGTGTCAGTTTCATTTAAAGATTAATGTCATTAACGGCACATTTATTAAATAATAGAAAATGCTTCAGTTATGAGTGACAGATATTAAATAAGCAGATTAATAAATAAAATTTACTCTAACTTAAGGTCTTAAAGTTTTTTTTAGAAAGTTCTTATGACTTCTCGATAGAAAAGCATTAATCTCGAATTAAGTAGATTCGATTTCAAAATGTATCGATGATCCCCAAAACTCCTCATGCTTATAAAGACATTTTTCATTAGATATATTTTTCTGAGAATACGAAACCTATTAAAAGGAATTATGATTGGTCATAACATTATTATTCTGCAAAAAAAGGAGAACAATTAAGGGAATTTTTGAAATCATTTTCAAACCTTCATTTTTGTACGCAAAATCATTTCTTTCGATGCTTAAATTGGTTAAGAGAGAAATAGCGGTATATATATATATATATATATTTAATAAAAATTGAGGAACTTGACAGGCTCAGATTTCTAGTAAGTATTTCCATTCATGTTATTGTTCAGTGAAACAATAAATTTATTATTTCTGTCTCAATTTTAATATCATAACAAAACCTTCAAATGAAATTACCTTCGAGAATCCCCCTTTCTCGAAATAAATTGCATATTAAGTTTATCTACTTAAGTACTAAAATGCCTTATTTTTATACTACAGAAGATAGATTTTAATTAGAGGGGAAACATGAAAACGAAATCTCTAAATTTAAAAGAATAAGGAAAAGAGTTCACTTACAGAAAGACTATGTTTGGTAAAAATGCACCAAATACTGGTTAATCTACAAAAAAAAAAAAAAAAAAACATTTGTAGACAAAATTCTTACTTACTCTGGGAGACGGAGTTTCCCCAACAAAGGCGTGATCCCAGGATTTGATTAATTAACAGGTTAATAACGTTTCACCGAAATGAAGTACTAGGGGTATTAGAGCTCGTAATGTTGAGTCTTGATCAAATGACGAAGACGACACCCGATCTGATTTCTTACTCTTCCTACTTGAACAACACGCTAACGATAGGACTTGGGGATTGTTTTGATTCAGTCTTCCAGGAAGACCTGCACTCTAGCACATTGAGGAGAGATTACATTGACGTCAGTTTAAATTAGAAGCATACAAGTTTATGTTGACATACAAAAATGAAAAGATACGTTGTAAGTTTATAAGTAAGGACCGTTTCTAAATATGGTAGCTGTAGTCGCTATTCTGCGCATGCGCCCTGGGTACCTATATCATTAGGTTAGATACAAATGCCAGTATAGAGGCATTCGATCCCGTTGATGTTTGTTTGTGTTTTTAAAATATCTCAGAGTAACCCAAAAAATCCGTGAATTGTGAAATTTATGCTGTGATTCGTTCTTGTAAAAGGCGTGAAATCTACCGAAGTTCATCAGTAGATTAATATCAATGATGTGTATAGAAAAAACAATTTGAGCGACGAAACGATACAAAAATGGGTTGGAACCTTAATAATGGCTGTAGTTATGATCTTGATGAGAAGTGTAATTAGAAACAATTTGTCATTACTAAAGATTTAGCGTAGAAAGCTGATGTGAAAGCTCAAAAAACAGCCTTTTACCGATTTTAGATTTTATCTTACAAATTTCCACAAGTTTCTAGCAATGTTTTTTATAAATCAGGTAGCCGATTTCTACAAGGATGGAATTTATAAGATGGATATAGAGTTTATTGATAAGTGCATTAACGTTGGCTAAAATTATACTGTATCGTTTCAGATAGATTAAGGTACAGCTCTTATAATAATAAGACATTCGAAAAAATGTTTTTTGCTTTTTTTATATTTCAAAACGTCACCTGCTTAAAAATATACCTCGTATTTAAATGAGCTTTAAGCATGTCATACACAACAGAGAAAAAATATTCTTAGATAATAATCTAAAAGTGCAAAATGGATGAAAATGGGATGAAATGACTTGATGAAGAATGACAGAAGTTTCAAAAGAATATCAAAAGGGTCAAAATTATGAAATGATTATAATTGCATAGTGATGGCTCGAGGGCCTGCGTTTACTATATTCAAAGGAAAATGAACAGTAATTCGCACACCTGGAGGTCAAACTAACGGGAGGCTTTACTTCAGAAAATAAAAGAATAGCTTCAGTATGTTTTGAGTATGAATCTGGCTGTATTAGTTTAGTAATCACAGTCACAAATTCGCAACTGGTGTTGGTTCGGTTGAGTCATAATTTTAAATCCTGATGCTAAGTTCATGTTCTTGTCATGTAGCGGGACAGATACAGCTACATTTGTGGAGTTTTCAAGTTCTACGATTGACATCATATGGAAATTCGAAAAAAAAGAATGGAAAACTCAGTTGATGCTTTCGTTACTTGACCGAGATTCAAAAACTACGTGTTTCTTCTCCAATAACCTCCATGTTGCTTCAACGTGCGACGTTAATAAATAATTAATGATTCAATTCAGTATGAAACTATCAGTATGTCTTAGATTGTTTTGAATTATTTTAACTTAATTAATACTGAAAAAGAGGTGTGCAATAATGAGAAACTAACTTATTATTTATTAAAAAGAAAAGCATCCATGTGAAAAAGAATTTCTATTGTTCTTCATTGCACTGAGATGTGTAAAATGTTTCTAAGTATTTAAGTGCATTTTATTTCATAGAAAGAAATGATGGGAAATGAAATACATTGAGGTATTAAATATGCAACTTAAGAAATATAAAAAAAATCAAGCTCAAATATATTTTATTTGTATCAACATAACGATTCTAATGTGTTTCTTATAGTGAAAAATCTAGTTATTTTTCTGTTATACTGGTCTATAACATGACTTTGTTCAAGCCATAAATTACGGGGTGTTTCAGTGCTCGTGGAAAAATTTTAAGGGGAGGTTGAAAACATTTAATCAAACAAGTATCACCATACGATGCACAGGTGGAGAGCAACTGGAGAAACTAAAGAAGCATTCTCCCCTGAAATCCATGGTAGAAATGATAATGTTTAAGAAAACTCGAGCTGTATGCCTTCCATTATAGTGCCGTCTAGCGGTTCACAGTTTGCTCTCGGCCAATGCATTTTATGACGAAATTTGTTTTTAGATGTTTTCTAACAGCCCTTTAGCCCATTTCTTCAAGATACCCTCCATACGCCTGATTTTCATCCGATAGAAGTTTATTATTTTCACCATGGAATGCAGAGGTAAAAAGAAGGTAAAGTTAGAATTATCTCGAAAAAGCAAAGCATTCTATTTCATACAGATAAGAAAAACAAACGAATTTTCGATTAATACTGGAAAGCTGAAAAAGACCACTTTCAAGTTCGCTTTCCAATAGTTAAAAAGTACAACTGAACACAGCATCCACTTTCCTCAAAAATGTTTTAAGAGGGATCATTTTGAAACTTTTAGCAATTGCGAATTTCTGGCAAATTGGAATATCTATATCGGTGATATATCAAAGCATTTCTGTAAACTGAACTAAGTATATTTTTTCTAAGTATATTTCTGTAAACTGAACAGAGATATAGTATATGCGCATAGTAAATTTGGACAGTTTTCATAATTAAGATATTCAGCTTTTACTCTCAATTCATTCTTTAGTAGAAATTTTAAAACTTATTTATTGTTTATTAGCATTAAGAAGCAATACAAGGGATATTAGAAATTTCGAAAAGGTATGGGTAAATAGTATCTCTCTCTTATGAAAATGTTTGGGCTCTCTCTCATTACATGCATTGCTTACAAAATTTTCATCCACTGGAAGTACAATAAAAGAAGTCCATCAAGAACAATAATGGCAAAAGATATTATTTTCATAAGCATTCAGGACAAGATGAAATACAGGCAGAAAAACTTCGGGTACAAATACAGCATGTATAATATCAATAACGACATTTAGAATAACGTTCAGTTCACCAGCTTACTAATTCATATGACAAACAAATCTCGAAAATAATAATTTGTACTCCAGACACAGACTTCGGTAGTTCTGGACTCTCTGATTATTTTGATAGATTCACCCAGACATAGCATCTCTCCATATTTATATACATTCTGACCAGATGTGACATCACAGAGAAAGCTGAAGGAAAATAAATTACTCTTTACCTAATCAAGATTTAAACTACATTCGAGCATTTTCAAGAACCTTCATTTTCTCTCCAAAGCCGCCAAGATTTTCTCCAAAGTTAAGGGGTCATTGTTTAAGCTTTCTATGAAGCCCTCTAATATCTCTGTAATTGTGTCATTTCCTTTTTAAGAGATATAATGCAGGGAAGCGTCATCATTAGTTCATAACAATAACAATACATTAGCATTATGTAACATTCATTGTAGCATAACTATAGCATCAATGTGCGGAGAAGGTCAAACAAAGTTAATGGTGGAAATGCAGTTTAGATCAACCACTTTGTGAGATCTGAAAAATCGCCAAAGTTGGCGAATTTTTTGGCAAAACCTGATTTTTTTACTGACCTCATTTTCAGGGGTGGTCTTAATTTTTTGCCGGTTAAAGGACAATCATGGCTTGCAAAAATTCCTTGGCTGTGGGAAAACCACGAACCACTCCTAACGCTTCTACAAACATAAGGAGTATTTTCAACTCTTTCCTTGCAACGCCATTCAAAACCATCTATTGAGCTACTTCTTTCACACAAATTCATATTATCACTACTTTTAGGACATTTATAGGTGGACGAAATTAAACCTAATTTCATAACCATTTCCAGAAAGAACAGGATGCTTTTCTTCCTTTTGCAAATCAGACAAAAATTGTAAAGTACATTCACTCAACTCTATCGAACTCATACTTGCAGCCATTAAAAGAACTTGTACTTGGGAGAAAATACGCAGAATTATGAAACGCAGAAACAGAAATCAATTCCAGAAGGAGATACTCAATAACAGAAGAGGAATGAAAATCCACCGGAGAATTCTAAACATGCGCAACTGAAACAATGGTAATACACAAATCACACAAGCACATGATTAGCGAAACACTAACAAATTCAATCAGTTCAGAAATGCAATAACGGGTAATTGGGAATATTTATTTTAAAAACTATGAGAAGCCTAAGTTTTGAAACGAACGTGCCAAAAATCATAACCTCTAATTGGTTAAAAGCATGTAACGTAATCAACAAACCCCCAAAAAACATCGAAACATTTCTAAAAAGGGAAAGTTTTGGTTTCGAAACGAAGGCGCAAAAATTTACTTACAGTGATTGGCTAAACAAATAATATCACAAAATTCTACTTACTGTGAATGGCTAAGAAATTGACATCTAGAGCGAGATATATATATAAAAAAAAGCTGGCGTATCTATATGAGTTTCCCATATGAGTTGGAATCCCAACCCATATGGGAAAATTGAAAGGCTTGCCACGCCTAAAGACACTGCAGTGAAGAGAAAAGAGGGTAGCCACATTTGGCGAAATATCGCCAAGAGTAGATGGGCTAAACTGCATTCCAACCAAATTTATCAAATAAGTAGAGTTAGTTTTATAGGTACATATATCTACTACTTCGACATTGGGTGCTCTATCCAAATGAAGCAGGCTGCTTTTTCTAGTTTTGTTTAAAATTTTAATAGTTTAATTACTTGTTAATACTATCCTGTACATTTTTTGTATTCTTCATGACATGCTACCTCAGAGGCTTGATAACGTTGGATTTAATGTGGAAGAAATTGAAATATTAAAAGAAATTTCTGGTTTGCCTTTGTGCTATTCAAACTTTTTTCTTTTACAAGGTCAGTAATTATTTCAACAATTGGATATGTTTTTAAATATGGTAAATTGTTAAATTTGTGTAATATTAATATCGAGGATATTAACCAACTTTTGAGAAACGTCTTTTACAGAGTTAATCACATGATAAGCTTAAAAACCTTTTTTTTATATTATTCTAGCCTAGCCGTATAAAAGCATTCATTTCATCCATGAAACATATCGTAAATTATGTGCTGTAATATGCATTTGTGCAACTACAAGCCATTAGCTCCTTTTATAGCCTTGAGATTGTAATTTTTTTAAAAAATTCTATTCATGTGTTTCATTCATTTATACATTATTAATGAATGTATGCATAGCATTACTTACTCAGATATCATTTAATGACACTTTCTTCATAATGTGCTGGAAGCCCTTTTTAAACTGGTCACTACTGGCCCACATATAGCTAGGGTATGAAAGGGCAACCTCTGCTGCATTTCGACCCTTCCTTGGCCAGCTGAATCTCCAGATTTGTCACCGATTGAGCATATATCGGATCATTTAGGATGACAGATTGGACAGTCTAGGAGTTTTGTCGATTAAATAGCACTTTTACAGCATCTATGGAATGAGATATCGTAGAACATCATATGGGACTTGTATACCTCAATGAACGACCGTATCACATTATGCAATTATGCTAGAGTTGGACCAACAGGGTACTAAAACCTATATTCATTTGTAATTTTTTCAACAATAAATAATCATTTTACTTTGATTTTGTATTCACTTACTCAGATCTACGTTGTATTTACGTTTTTAAAATTTCTTTTTTTCTGACTACTCTTTATCGGAGCACAAATTTTTATGTCCATGAGTATATATATATATATATATATATATATATATATATATATATATATAT
>BMAW01062780.1:78552-107356 GCA_019974015.1 Nephila pilipes
ATATATATATATATATATATATATATATATATATATATATATATATACATAGATGGAGAGAGATTGACATTTTTTAAATAAAATAATACAAAATATAATCTTATCTAGGTTAATAGACTATTATTTAATAATATATCCCTTACGTAGAAACATACGGTAGTTCGAGTTCGGGTCACTCGTAATTTTCTTTTAAAAGTCATTGTAATTTAGTTATTAAGGTATTTAATCTTCCGTCATCGTTGTTGAAGATAGTAGCCATAGAATCAGTATTTTTGGAAAATCTGAAGTTTACACTTAACGATGCGGAAACTTCTGTAAATATATCTCTCTGATGTGAGATCAAAATTTAGCCTTATTAGTATTTTCTGCACACATTAAGCAACACATTGAATTATGAATCACCGATCAATGAGAACTACATTCGCGGAAGCGAACAAGGAAACTCAAATTAAAATTAAATATTAACCCATTTCCTTAAAAATAAATTAACTAATATAATTTTTAATATTTTTCTCTTTAAGAAAGTAACAAGAACACAACGGTACATCCTTATCCTAAAAGCAAAACAACAATACCTATCAAGATTACAATCAATAAAATCTTATAATTCAGTATTTTCAAAATTGGATGAATGATTACGTAATTGATATCACAAAGTATCGCAATGTGGTTGGTAACTGACGACTTAACTCGATTAAGACTTAATTGACTCCAGGGTATTTTGTAAGTTTGAGCTTCGGTTGTTTAACAAGGGCGACACCTAAGTAAGCAGTATTGTCTCCTAATTCCCGAACAATTCCAGCGTTATGACGTTAAACATTGATAGATTTCCTAATCCCGAAAAATCATAATTAAGAAAAACTGTAATACATTTATTTTTTTTTCTATGGCGTGTCACATTTGTTTACAATTTTAATATTGAGTTTTCTAGGGATTTCTATTTGTCACATTCTGATACATTTTACATTTGGGGAATCAGTGAAGGGTCCTATATATTTTAATTGCAAAATAAGAATATGTGGAATTTAATGTATATTTAAGTCTAAAGTTATTTAACGGCCATGCTGAGAAATATAAAATACAAAGTGTCTCCGAAGTAAAACTAATAACGAGTCTTTAAATAAAATATATATGGATAAACGAGCCTTTAATTAAAACAAGCAACTAAAAATTTGTAAGAAATCCTCAATTATCTACATTAGAAATCGAGCTGAAGGTTGCATCAAGTCATAGAAACAAAAATATTGTAATTGCCCCCAACCCATCGTAATTTGTTGATCATCCTCAAATTTCCTGTTACAACAACATGTGACTTATGAGATGGACAATGTGTGGTAAATTTTTTAGAATTGGTCAAAAATTGTTAAATATATGGGCTGCGTTTGCGTCTGTCCAGTGGGTTTCCTGACCATTCCCTCTTAAGGTTTGTCGTCGAATAATTTTCATAAATTTTCTAGAAAAATGTTACAAGGTCCCTGTGAGGTCATGAGATCAAGGGACAAAAGGAGACAAAAACACGCACATAAAATGCCATCCCCATTACTTCTATTCTCTTTCAGATTGGTAACTTAATTTCTTAATTTCACTTCATGTACATTTAAAATGAATAAGAGTTTTTAAGTCAAACAATGGAGATTTCTTTAATTAGAACCTGGTTGTTGAAAATAAACGTAACTATCTTGAGAAATAACTTTGAGAGCCATATCAAAAGTCAAATTTATGAATTTACAAATTCCACTAGAAAAACAGTTAATGGTTTCCATCGATATGGATTATAATCAACCTTTCTAAGCAAGTTTGGAGAGCAAATTTCATATTTGAGCGAATTGTTAGGTGATATTTCTTATTCCACAACTAATTTAGTGGTTTGAAGCCTTAGGACTTTTGATAATACTCTAATAAATATTAAAAAATATATGTATGATAAAATACGTAAGTAAAAATGTATGATAAAAAAAATTCATGAAGTGGACACCAGCAGAATTTTTACCTCAATCTATTATATTTAAACCACAAAATGAATCCCTGCAAATATCAAGACATTTTAATTTTCAATATGAAATAATAGATTTTCGTAATCGCAATAATAATACTTTATTAGAATAATGCAAAAAATCAATGTAAAAAAATTAGGAATTAGGCTTAGAAGATGCGTCATAATTTCTAGAAGAAATCATTCAGATAAATATATATAAAGAAAAAGTTTGTTCCTACGTACATGTATGAATTTGAAATATAAAATCTTACAGTAGTGCGCATTTTGTAATAATTGTCAACCAAAATTCTTACATATTTATTTACACAGATAGATAGTAATTTCACTACTTTTTCATTTCCTCAAACAAAAAAATAAAGTATCATTAAGCTTTATAAAACACCATTTTTTAAATTTTGAAAAATATAAAATAAAGGAAAACAGCAAAAAAATCAACTCACAATTAACTTTTTTTTTTCTTTGATATTTTTTTTTTGAATATCAAGTAAGCCATTACATAAGGCATTGAAATAAGATTTGTAAAACCTTTAAAATAAAAGAGCCATCTATTTTAACTACTGTATGAAATGGAATATTTGATATCTACTTAAAGTCATGGACGTAAAATATATGCGAAAACTTTCTCGTTAACTATAAGTAAAAAGGGAACAAGAAATGACTAAAAGAATTTTTTAAGGTTTCAGCACCGCATTAACCTACATTATGTTAATATAAGAGAGACAAGTAATAAATTACTAAAAAAATTGAAATATTTCGTAAATGAAAAAAAGGCAATAAACCCCTTGTGTATAATTAATAGATTTCGAAGAGTGGAATCTTTTACGGTTGTAAAATACTCTAAGAAACGAAAAATTCTTAGCGACGAGAAAAGAAATATTGCAAAACTACTGAAATAAGGAGTAATTGCATTCTAGTGTTAACTTTATTTTCAGCAAATTCATAGAAGAATTTATAATAGCGAAAAACCTGTAGAAGTATATGTGCATTTTATATCTTTCTGAAGTCATTTATGTAATTCTCAGAAACAATTCATCGTTTGCTTTCCATGCATAAGTTGTTTTTTTTTCAGATTAATGAAGTTACCATTTTTCAAAGAATTTATTCGAAACAAATTAGTGCTAAGATTAATTATTATTAAGAAAAAAAATGCAATAAAAGCAGAGAAAAATTCATTTTACGATATCATTATAAGATATATAGTCAACTTAATTTCAATATATAGTAAAGCTTTATAAGTGTGACTTAATTTTATACGAGAATATATTATTAATAAGAATATATTAATAACACTAAAATTAATTGTTATTGTATCATTTACAAAAATCAATAATAAAATAATCGTTACTTAACTATATTTTGTTAAATCTCAGTGCATGATGCTTACCAATAAAAGTAGATTAATCGCACCTATTCAAGATATTCAGTTCTTCCATACAATCAAATTTATTAGCAAGCATCAGACAAATACTAATTTAAGAAGAGCAAAATATATTTTTATATCTTTATACATTCATTCTACAATCTGATTCATCGAATTAAAAATACAAATGAATTATATGAATATTTTATAAGAATTTAATTTTTTACCATTGGTAATTACTTTTTACTGGTCATAATTTATATTTCAAATAAAAATAATTTATAGTCAATGGCGGGCTCTGCAAAATTATCTGAATAATATGTAACTGCATGTTACTTAATTTCTATATAAGATTAAAAAGTTTCAGAATCATTTCAATTTTTGTTTATCTTTATACGACCCTCATTATTTTTTATTTCTGTTCCAACCACACTTTGTTGCAAAAGGTTCCGTTTTTCTTTCATTGCTGGAACAGCTTTTACTGTAGTAACATTCTTGAAATGTAGCACAGAAGTTTGGTAACAATTAAGATCTTAGTATTAAACATTAATTTTTCTTTTTTGGTTCTTAATGTAAGCAAAAGTAAATGGATGAGAAAAAATATCTATCAATGAATCAATTTTACTAAAGTTTTTATTTTGTTAATTGAATAAAATCTTATTTTCATTTCAAAATATTATTCATGTATGTAATAATATAAAACATTTTGTAGAGTTCTTTTCAATTCAATTAAGAAATGCAGCTTGGTACTATGCTTATTAATGCCAAGTACTATGCCTAATTTTATTTGATTTTTTAAAATCATTTTTCTAAGTTAAAATAACACAGTTTATCCCACTATTAATTTATTAATTAATCCGCGTGTGATCGGCAGATAAATTGAAATTCTTACGTTAAAAGCTATTTATTTAATTAAGCCGTCATGGTATTTTCATTAAAATTTCCTTTCTGCGGTATTTATTTCACATATAAAGTTCATTCAATTATTTTCTATTTTGAAACTAATGTCATAATTACCAACTTCGTAGAAACAATTCAAATTTAATAAGCTAGTACAAACACTTATAAAATTCGAATGATTTTCATCTTTTAATATCGTTAGTTGTAACCGAATAATTAAACCTCTACAACCCCTTTTAGAAATTTATTTTCTTTTATTATTATAATTTGATGAATTCTTATGAAATATTTTAATGCAAGAATACACTAAATTCGTATCATTTCACTTGTTGATTGAAAAAAAAAATAACAGCATAAATCATGATTAATATGAAAGACTTTTACATTATTTAAAATGTAATAATTTATAGCTCTTAAATTTTCCAATCTATGCAGCAAAGTGAAATGCATAAATTAGGAAGGCGTAAAGTAGAAGCATTATGATTATTTTGAACAATATTCTACTCATTTATCAACATATACAAGTTCTTAACAATTATATTCAAAATTATTCAATATATTTGCTTACCTTTATTAGAGTGGCCTCGGTAGCGTAATGGTCATGATCGCGAACTCGCGGCTGGCGGTTTTCGTCGCGGCGCGGGTTCAAGCCTTGATGCCACTAAAGACACGTTTTTACCTGGTGATTAAATCTGTCGAGGCAAAAGTTGGCGTGGTGTGGAAGTTAGAAAAGGGATGTGCCAGCTCAGCTTTCGTCCTAGTCACACGAACGAGAGGTTCAAATTTACGAGGTCCATCACCCCTTGTGTTGCTTCCACTGCGACATTAATAAAAAATATTTTATTAGACAAAATCATTTTTCATTCGCAATCAAATAAGTACAGAGGAAATAACATTCTTGCAGCACGAAAAAATTTTTGCGGGGAAAAAAACTTACTATTGTAATCCTGAGCGAACTTCAATTTTTCTTGTGTTTCATAGGAAACAGTTGCGGGGAATGTTACGATATTACGATGTCTTGCATAACACAGCTTAGACTACATTTCATTTTACGAAAGAAACGTTTTCTATTCGTATTATTTGAATGAAAAAAGCGAGAATATATAAGATTCACCCATTCAACCGATACCGAACTAATACTATCTTGCCAAAATCTCCCCAGTTGAGGCTGACGTGATTTCTCGACTCCCCTACGACCACTATCGCCAAAAGCAACTTTTGATATCATATACCGCTTGTAAGGCATACACTCAGCGCAAATCCCACTCGGCCTCTATCCTCAAAATTTCCCTTTGATTATATACTGTCCTATCTAGCTCATTTCACTTTATTTCTACCCATCTCCAATTAGAATAATCACGTTTTATTTTGTTTGGGAAGAAATCGTTTGTTTCGTGCAATCAATCTCAATTAAAGTCCCCAGAGTTAGAGAAAAGAAAATCGCGAATAGCCCAACGTCACAACCATAATTTGCCACATGTTATTATTCTTTCCAATAAGTTTCGATGGCATTCAAAATGTGAATAAAAAATTTTTGCGAGCTTCTTGTTGTTCAGACGTGAGAATTTTAAGCACCATTTTGGCACACACTTCATGCATGTTAAAATTGCTATGCAAAATTTGCCGTACGAACTCTTTGTCAATTCATATAGTCTTCGCAACCGCACGAATACTTAACTGACGGTCAAATTACCGAGATTACCGAGGTTTTCGATATTCTCATCCAATTTTCACGTGGAAAGGCGACCCGGATGTAAATAATATTTAACGTCTTTTCAAGCATCTTAAAAATGGTTAAACCATTCAATTACACATACACGCAATAAACATTTACTACCAAACACTTCTTTCAGTAAATAACAGGTTTTAGTAGCGGGTTTCCAAGTTTCATGTGAAATATCACATTCCGTTGCTCTATTGTTACACAGTTCATTTCCTAACGGTAAAAAAAAAAAAAAAAAAAAAAAAAAACTAATGCGATCGAAGGCTATGGCTCTGCAGATTAGTTTACAGGAAAGGGAGGCACTGCTTTCGAAAGAGGAGCATTCACGCTAAACAGCTGCCAGTCTCTGGTGTTCAGCTCATGTATACTTTTTCTGTAGGAGGGTCAGTCTCCTAATTTAATGGCCTCATCTTTTTTATGACACTCTGAATATATTAATCATAATTGTTATGACAATATGACACATTCAACACAATCAGAATAATATTCAATAAAGATTTTGCAGTATAATTCTCAACCATAATTTTCAAACTATCAATGCACAATATAAGTAAGTAATATATTAAAACAGCGATTCGGATAACTGAAATTTAAAAGTGATGGCTAGCATTTTTTTAAAAATATCATTATTGTTTCTAGCCTTATATTGTACTTAAATCTGCTAGTGTTTTTTCATCTAATGGATCTTTAGATTCCTCGTACACAACCCTCCAAATTTGATAATTCAAAAATACTATCACCAATGGTTTCTTGAGAAACACAAAAAGTCATGACACTATTAAAGAGTAATATCCGCTGATAGAATATAGTGAAGGATAATAAATGTGCAATAATAGTCAAAAAATTGGAATTAAAATATAGCAAAGTATGTAAAGGGAAAATAAGAAAGCCTTTCGTGTCTGTTAGCTATGCAAATGCTTGTCAGCTCCGCGTCAGCACTAATGAAAACCGAAAAAACCATTGGGATTGTGACGGGTTCAACTCGAAATAGAAATTCTACATTCTTTAAAATTTAATTTATTACTACGCGACGTCACAGAACAGCACATGAAGACGGATATTACAGAACACATAAAACATTTTGAACAGTTAAGGTAAACATATTTCACACGCTCAACACAAGAGATTCGAAGAAAAAAACATCACAGTTCTACTACTATCTGCCACACCCAACGTTCCTCTCTGGTCCTAATGGATAGTATTCGCGCCAATCTTTGGAACTCTTTTCTTCCAGCCGACCGTATCACAGCAGCATCAAGAGGCGACTTTGTGCTACCATCCATATTAGGAATGGTTAATTAAGTGATTGAAGACTACAGAATATTTTCTTGCGGATTAGCAAATTTTAGAGTTTGTAAGGATGAAAATAACCTTGAAAAAAACATTTTTCTCCTAATTTCCCCTTAACACTAATGCACAATCTTATCTAGGAGCTGGTTATTTATTTTAAAATAAAATGTTTGTTATCTGTAGCGAGGAATAAGGCTGATTGATGCATGTTTAATGGAATTGGTCATAAAAATCCTCACTTAGAGAGTAATTTTGAAATTAGAAGTCTCATGTATCACATGTTTTCCTTATCAGTTGAACGCATGTTATGAATTGAGGAATTTGTCTCTAATATCCCAGGTAAATAACACTAGTACTTTGTTGGTTATCTTAGATCATTTCCTATAAAAATAATCTTGTAGCTTTACATTCTTATTTTTATTTTCTATTCGTGACTGCGTGAAAACGCATGCATGAGTAGTTATCTTGTGTAAGTTACTATTTAAGCTCTCGTCTTGTCGACTGAAAACAATATGGCGCATGGCGACAGAACACACGATATTTACGACAAATTTGGCACTATAGCAATGCGATTCTGTCAAAATTTACTTTCATTTAACTTCATATTCAGCGTGATGTAGCTCTGTTTTGTTTATTGAAAAAAAAAGGGGGGGGGGCTTTCTCGCTAAAATAGGATTTTACCGTAATTGTTAAATTTTATCTTAAAATGACAATGGCTTGAAATTTATATGCAGACATTTCAATATGCTAATTTTTCTAAGGTAGAGCGGCGATGATTATTCAAAAAAATGTTTTTCCGAAAAAATAATTTATCCCGCCAAGTAACTTGAAAGACAAAAAATGAAATGCTTTAAATACGAAGTAGAACTTAAAAAATCCCGGACTGGGTCTATAACATAAAAATATTACCAATTAAATTGCAGAAACACCTCTCCCAAATAAGATCCCTGAGCAACAACAGACTTTTGCAATCGCTAGTAAATGTCATCGAAACATTTCTAGAATCTATTTTTAGCTATGTCATTTAATTAAGTCTACGATCTACTTTTAACTTCATCTGCAAGTTAAAATCGACGATCTTGTAAGTGACGTGCTTGTTCAGGAAACAAGCTGAAGTAGCAGGAGGGCAAAATCATGGGAGTAAGGAGGATGAGGCGAAACAGTTATTTTCGTTTTAACAAGAAAGTCAGTGACGAGGAGGAATCGATGTGCAGGAGGGTTGTACAAATGCACATATGATTGCTCAGCCAACAATTTTGGTCTTTTCTTTCGGATCGACTCACAAAAACGACGAAGAATGTCTACATAGAGTTTTTTGTTCGCAGTGCTTACTTCAGGGATAACTAAATGCGAGTTGCAAAATGCCCTGGTAAATAGAAAAAACATTTAGCATGGCCTTCTCTTTAGGGCGATCTAGAAAGAATTTCTGATTGGAGGAGAATGTGGTGATTTCCATGTTGCCGGCCGATCTCTTTTGGATTACGGGTCGAACAAAAACACTATTTCTCGTCTCCAGTAACAATGCTGCCATGTAGGAAAGGACCTTTGTCAAAAGCAGAGATTAAGTCCTTCCATTTCCATTCGAACGGCCTTTTGGCCATCGTTTAACATGCGGAGAACGGTATTTTGACTCAACCTAAGATCCTTGATCAGTATCCGTTGATATGTGGCCTCTGATATCCTATGTGATTCAGTTATTTGTGCTATTGTTTGTAGCAGCTTGTTCTTAAGTACCGCCGCAAAAACCCTTTCAATGTTTTCAGCTGTGTGGAAATTCTGCGGACGTCCAGGGTGTTCATCGTCATTTACACTTTCTCTGTTTTCTCTGAAACATTGATGCTAGTCAAAACTTTCGTTCACGATAATGTTTCACTGCCGTACACATGTTTTAAGATTTCGTAAGTATCCGTTGGACTCTTTCCCAAGTGAACACAAAATTTGATATTCATTCTCTGGTCAACAAACGCCATTTCATTCAATCGCCAGTAGCTAAATGCATTCGCATACCAAATACTACACCTTGCAAGCCATTGACGCTGTGTGATTTAAAACAAACCACTTTTAGAAAAGGGGAAGAACGCAGTAACGCAGAAACGTTATCGTAGTCACTCTGCTGCAAAAATTCTTCCCGTTATAGGCTCAGTCCGGGAACTTTTGAATCCAACCTCGTATAAAAAACATTGTGAATCCGATTGCTGCTTATAACAATACATTTCTTGTAATTGTTCTTCACTTTGAAACATTACAAACAAAGAATGTGAAAGATGTTTTTTTATTCATTTATAAGACATTTGCAGTGTTTTCTTTTCCTTCTTTATACAACATGTATTAAGTAAATAACAAAATATTCACGACTTTTTTTTTAAAAAAATAAATAAATAATAAACTTGCATTTACTAATATTCTGTAAAGGCCTTTTACATAGTAAAGGAATAAAATACCTGAACGTCCATTGTAACGAAAAATGCTTTGAACAAATAACTTTAGAATCTTTCTAATGCCTTATGTTTAAAATTTGAATCAATTGATACAGATGAGAGAATTTAGCCTCATCAGGGGCGAATACGATATTCTTCAGCCAATAAAAAATATTATAAATAGATAATAAATATCAGGAGATTCGAAAAAGGGAACATTTCAAAAGCAGAAATAATATTAATCCTTAAAAACTATATATAGAATACCTAGAATTCAAGCAAAAGTTGCAATTCTTACCTATATGATAGATGGTAAAAGTTTAAAATTAAATACACTTAAATTTAAAATATTTTCCGAATAATAGTTTTTGAAGGGAATGAGATATACGTTTAATTATTTTCAGGGTGAAAGAAATTTTCAAGCAAATAGTTTATCTCTATCAATAAATAATTTCATAATGCACTGCATTTTCAATTTCTATTTGAAAAAGCGTGATAAGTTTTTAACTGCTAAATGTTGAAAAGAAATAAGAATATCCATCTTGTAAATTTATTAACAAAAAATAATTTTAACTATCATCAAATTTATTAACAATCATATTATTACTTATTGTTGAGTGGAATTTTCCATCGGAATTTTTTGAGGATTAACTACATTCAGGTACTTATGATTTATCAATCGCCCAATCAAATTCTTAGGTATCGAATAAATAGTATGTTTCCGAATGCGATAAGCTCAATTTTATGTTTAAAAAAATTAAATAAAGCATAAAAATTTAAAATTACATAATCTTAAATACCTTTGCTCTCAATCATAATAACTAAAACTTAATGCAGAAAATGCACTTAAAACTTAATGCACTTAGTGGTCAAGGTTGCAGACTCGCGGCTGACAAATCTGGGACCTTGACCGCTTTGTTGAGGTTCAAACCCTGATGCCTCTGCTGACCCGTCACGTAGAAGGGATTGATACTCGACAACTCTGTCGAGGTTCCAAATCCTCTCGTTGGCGAGGTGTGGAAATTCGGAGAGGGAAGTGCCAACTCAGGTTTCGTCCTTGTCACTTGATTGAGATTCAAAATTACGAGGTCCATCACCAACAGCCCTCGTTTTCCATCTCATTGCGACATTAATAAACAATCACACTCACTCGCACTACCGCAGTGAAAAATCGAATTTAAAAATCTTCGAATTGCTTGATTTGTAATACAATCCTTGAAGATGCAAAAATTGAGTGGTATTTTAATTTCTTTTAAATGTAAAACAATTAAGTGAAGATATAAATTGATATCTGTATTTTTATTACAAACATTTTAAACAGTTTCTACCTGAATAAAATTATTTTTATAATATTTTCAAAATCCAAGATATATTCTAGAAAATATGTATCTCCATATAATGTATCACGGAGGGCGTGGGAGTTTTCTTTTTTTTTCTGTCTGTTTCCTTCATAGCATTTGAAAAACAAATGCTTCTTTTGTACCGGGAAAGTGTTATGAAAGGATTCATAATCGTGTAAAGTTATAAGGTTTATTTTCGCCGTGGAACAAGAGACAAATTGGATTTTGTTTGGTACGGGAATTATAACATTTTCTTGAGGAAACATTTCAGCAAAGTAAGATTATCTTATCTGATTCAATATTTTTTCTTGTTCAAGAATCAGATTGTCTTGTCAAAATTTATTTATTTAACGTATACGCATTATAAAGTGTGTTGTAATGCACAATGTATAATAATTCATATAAAATATATGCAAATATTCAAAATACAATACAAAAAACACATGAAATCAATTAGAAAGAAATTGAGAAAGCATGGAATGTTAAGCAACTTAGCGAATCTACTATCTTATGCTTTATAATAGTATTAGACATAAAAATTGTTTTTCAAATGCATCATAATCCCTTAACAATACAGCATAAATTTATTTTTTTCTTGGCCTCGAAGAATTTTTAGAAAAATTGTAGAAAGTTAAATTCACTCTTTTGTGAAGTGTGTAATCCCATTACTTCAACCTTCTACATTTGTACTTTTTCTATAATAAAACAGTTTCGCGTGTTTGAATATTTTGAGCCTCTAAAACTTACATTATGCAGAGTTATTTCTGCTAAAGTACTTTATTTGTGTATTGATACCACAAAGCCCAATATATAAGCTTAAATAAAATCATTACACATTCGCCTTAAATTATAAGGGGGGGAGGGAATTCGAAAATTTAAAAAAAAGTATTTTAAACATGTTGTAATAGTGGATAAATAAGACATACCATAAATGACATGTTCTTTAAGCGTTAAAACATATAATTAGTTAGGCTTTAATTAATTACTAGTTAATCACATTAAAGGAAAGACTAGATTTATTTTGTTATTGATCAGAACAAAGTACAATAATTAATATTTAGGGGAAATCAATGTAGCTGAAGATTTCACTGAGGTTTCAATTTAAATAAAAATAACTATTTTAGTAACTGTTAGTGATAAAGAGTGGTGTTTCGTTCAATTAGCGCCAATTCTTTGAAATTGAACACTTCCTCTCTTATTCTTCCGATTCTTTTATCGAAATAAAAATTGTTTTCTCTGCTAAAAGTGATAGAAAACTTAGAATTTCCAAATTTTACGTTTAGCAAATTTTATTTCTAGTACTTAGATAAGAAAAATGCTGGAGTCAGCGCTGCATAGTTGGCGGATTTAACTTCTCCAAGGGCGCTAATACGCCATGTAAGGCTTACTAAATGGAGGAAACATTTATTTCGCTGTCATCGTACTCGGAATATGTATAACGATTTTTATACCAGGTTGAACACTATAGTTTCTAAATCTGCAAGCATACATAGAACAATAACTTTATTCATAGATTTAAATAAACTACCGTCGTGTGTTTGAACTAAATTTACATTTTCATCCGGTACTAACGGGTTAATGAGAGTTTTGAGAGTTACACCGCGTTTATTTTATAACCGCTTGAATTGGTAAAATTTATATATATTTTAGACATATCAAATTGTGACTACAAATATTTATCCACTCCAAGTGAATCTGGATAAAAAGAATCATACGTCAGTGATTGATTATAATTCTCACATGTTTTACATTTTTTTACTTAGTATCAAATAATGTTTAATTTGCAGATTAAATGCCATAACATATTAAAAATATAAATTAAAGTATAATTATTTGAATCTGTTAGTCAATCAGTTATCATGAATTTTAATTGAAAGCAAAAATGTATGTTCCATCTGTCAATCAATCGCAAATTTTCGTGCTAAGATTACACATGGCTACCTAGTGTTTCAAAATAAATTGAACATATTTGCGCCTTCAAAGTTAAGCTTTTACCCAGGGCGCTATAATGAACTAGAAATAATTTTTTCCTTGCTCATTTTTTTTCTTAAAACATACTAGATAAGACATTAGAAATTTTTGTTCCTTTTATTTATTACTTTTATTTTACTGGTGGAAAAAAATAGAAGTTAATACCCAACATAATATACCATCAAATAGTTTTCTCGTATCATATTAACTTGTATTTAACTAGAAATATAATTTGTATTTAATTTAGAAATGCTTATTTCTTATATCAATTTATCTTTCTTAAATGTCTATTTATTATATATTTAGAAGTGGTTATTTCTTATATGAATATCACATGTTTGTCCAAGACTGTAAATATTAGATATGTTTTTGGTAAAAAAGTGTTTCATAATCTTTTCAAAGCATTATTTTATAAGAAGATTTTAAACAAAAGAACTATTTATAATAATTTAAGAAAGCTTGTATAAATTCTTGTACCTTTCAGTAACCTAAAAAACATATGTAACAATATGAATCAGAAATATTAAGACAGCTTCTAGATATTACATTAATGATATGTATACAAAGGTCATTATAAGCAAATAAAATGATTATGTCTACAAATTACTGCAAGAATTAGTAGTTTATTCCATTTTATACAATTGATCAATTATAGAAATTGTAGCATCAGTATTAAGTATCACTTTAAATCAAAAGTAGGATTTTGCTTATTATTCATATCTTGAATGAATCCAATCGATATTTTACTATTATTTGTTTCAAGAGTAAGATTTGATTACGCCTGTTAATATTTTATGTGTTTCTTAAATCAGTAAATCCCTTTTAGTAAATAACTTTTTCAGACTTGTAGATTTGGTTTTTTATTCTTTCAAAAAAATGATATAAGGACATTTTATCTCATCGAGTGGCACCACTAATATGCACAAAAATACATATTAAAATAATTTTAAGATATTTTCTTAGATTGAAATAATGCTTTGTATATGTCATGAAATAGAAAACAATATCCTCATTATTTAGTTTTCAAACATGTATGATTATTGTTCTGATATGGGAAGAAAATTAATGAATCAATAATCCTCTCATTTCAATTCTGTTCTCAGAGGACGAAATTTGGGTGAGTAAGAACAAAAACTAGATATAATTTTATATTACAATGTAATTAAAGACGATGTGGGTAGTATACTGATAAATTATCTGTCCCGCGCACAAGCAAAAAGGAATTAGGAAATGTGCAGTGTGTTTATTCTACAATGTAACTGTCTTGGCTGCGGTAAATGCGTATGTAGTTTTTATCACGTAAATCCTTCTTGCAATCAAAACAAGTGGTATAAAATATACCTTTTCCTAAAAGAACATAGAGAACACCTAACTTAACTTTACAGAATTAGTAAGAGAAAAAAATATATCATAATAACAACTAAGAAATAATTGGCAGATTATAACGGAAAATCTAGTTGGAAACCTAAAAAAGGATGGAAAACTGCATGTAGTTAGAAAAGGAATTAATCAACGTTTTGTTCTTAGCTTTCCTTTACCAAGAGCATACAAATGAGAACTACGAATCATGTTAGTCGTTAAAAGCATTTACCGAATAATGGCTGTAAAGCATAATACATCTATAATTAAAAAGTATGTTTCTTATAACGCTTTGAAAGTTACTTACAACTACTTATACAATTAAGAGATTGAAAGGTTACAGGGGTAGGAAAGCAAAAAAAAAAAAGTGTAGAGGGAGGGCTATAAAATGTATACATAAAAAAAAGTTTTTATTTAAATAAACATAAAAATGAAGGAAATAAAGCGATAGAAAAATGTTTGTTGTATATGACTTAGAATAAATATGAGCCAAACTGGGTCTAATAGGCCCATACCGTTGAAATGTAATTTTTTTTATCAACAGGGCTTAAGATTAATACTGTCAATTTATTTAACAGTTTATATTAAGCCTTAATAATTATAGGAATATTACTGGAATTTTTTCCACATTTTCTTAAAAAAATCATTTTTTATCAGTAAATTAATGGGCGGCTGGTGTGACATTATATGCGATTTTCTTTTCAATAACTTTTTGAAACTTTGAATTGCGTAGAGTTACAACTCCTTGCCAATCAAATGAAGTGTTATTAGGTAAATTTTATGAAGATGAGAAGTGTAGTGAATTGAATGAGAGATAACGGTATATAAGTGGAAAACAAT
Organism: Nephila pilipes; assembly: GCA_019974015.1. Lineage (NCBI taxonomy): Eukaryota > Metazoa > Arthropoda > Arachnida > Araneae > Nephilidae > Nephila > Nephila pilipes. Next base: position 93,749 of record BMAW01062780.1, read on the forward strand.
TGTGAAAGGAAAGAAAAGGGACCTAGAGGATAACGACAAGCTGATAGATGTAATAAATCATTGTAATAAATCATTTATGTTGATAACAGTTGGAAGCGACATCTGGTAAGAATAATAGGAATTAAATCTGCTGTAATCGAAAAGAGCTTGAATCATAATGAGAAATTTGGTAAGCTAAGACTTTCTTATTTGAACATAAACTAGGATTCATAGAATTAAGAGAGATTCGAGAGAGAGCTTTCTTGTATAGTCTTTAATATATAATATAATGTGTTGTCCTTCTCTTACAAATATTCAGATGGAGTTTTGAGCTTTTAGACTATTTAATTCGACTTCAAGATTGCCGTAAGGTTAAATATTGAAAGGAAGTCCGCCTCACTGGTATCGTAAATCCATATATGATGAAAATAATTGCTTTAATTTCTGCATTAATCTTATCTGATTTCCCAAAAACCATTAAAATAATAAAATCTCAGATTTTTAATGTTAGTTATTTACGTAAAAATATTTGTTCGGATAAATATTATAAAAATAGTATCGATATTTTTTAGAGAGTTCAATACTTTTTCCTATGATTAAATACATACAAGAGTTGTTTTTTTTTAGTTCCTGAGAATAAAGCCCCAAAAATAATTACACCGAAGATGAATTCCCTTCCCATCAAAGCCCTAATTCTTTCTACTAAGAATTCTTTCCCAAAACAGAACACGATTTCGAAGGATCCAAAGTTTTTCGTGAAGACTTATGTGAATAGCTTAGAAAAGCTTATGTCGTCTTAAGGTTCTAACTCACGGTGAAAAACTATCACCTTCATCACTTTTAAGTAGACGTGTTCTTCATTCGAATGGGAGCTCGAACTCAATTGATTCAACCCTTAGACGACAGAAGAAAAATACATTTGGAAAGAAGAACGAATTTTCTTACCGACTCTTCTCTGCATAAGTGTTCTGAAATTAAATTCTTGACGTCCTTGATCACATATGTGGACATTTAGTGTTTTATAAGTATGATTACTATCATAAGAAAAGCAAAAAAAAAATGAAAGTAAATTATTAACTACAGAATCTTTAAAGATGAAAAATACAAATGTTATTGTTTGGCTGTTCTAATAACAGCTTTTGTACTGTTCATTAGGAATATGAAAAAAGAAAAAAAAGTCAGACTGAACGGCATAAGTCCTTATCCTAAATCAGAAAATCCTCCAAGATGTCACCGCTAAAATTATGCTCACATTTGTGAGAAATGTGAAGAAGCAGTATTTCCTGTATTTCTGAAATCAATTGACTTATGAATTACTATTAATGATTAGTGATCACAAATTTCTAATTTATGATTTTTGGTATATTTTCACTGTCCCTCCTCCTTTTCTTTGCTTTTTGAATCCCATCAATATAAAATGAATATATCCTAATAAAATAAAAACAAAAAAATTCATTTTTCCTCCTATAAAAACACTCTCCTTAAAGAAGTTAACGTACCTAAGAATCCTTCCACCAGGAAAAAAAGAATTTATTTTATACTACGTTAAAATAGTATACAATTTTTTTTTATTTAAAAAAAATGGAAATAATATCTTAACATTTGACAGTCAAGAGCATTTCCCCCCATAAACGATTTCAAAGATGTAAAAAGATGAAATTTCGACCTGAAGATTCGATACCAGGTCTGTGACAAGGGTGGCTGATGATGCAACAATGTAATAAATATAAAAGTTATTTTGTGGCAATGCCATTATGGAGACTTTGTTGCCATACAACTAACATATTCGCTCTTAATTCACGCACATTTCCCTTCTTTTATTCTATAACACACTTTGTAATCAGTTTTTATATGGTTTCTCAGTATCGGCTTATCACAGGTAACAATTCTTAGACGACACAAAGAAAGTACATTCGGAAAAAAGATCAAATTCTCTTAGTGAATCTTTTCTGTGACTCAAATAAAAATATTCTCAATTTAAGAAAACAGATACGCCTTCAACTAGGAAAAATGAGCTTTTTTTATACCAAGTTTAAATAAACATAGATGTTTTTAATTTAAAAGAAATGAAAGTGATATCTTAGAATTGACATATTTCGATATTTATGCATTTGTTAATGCAAATAATATCATATTTGAAACATAAGTAATCATGCATGATCAATTAACAATGAATAACTTCAATTACGTTTGTAAATGAATATTTAATTTTATGAATCTCATGCTCATGCATTAGTGGTGTACCCAGAATTTAATTTGGGGGGATGCATGTCATTATTACCATAAAAGAAGCAATTTTGTAGCTTAGAATTACTACTTGGTAAAAAGTAAATAAAACGTTATGTCAGTCTTATTTCTTCTATTTAAAACTGTTCAAATATTGACATACACACAGCTTTATCTATATATATAAGCCAAATACCACTGACTCACTCATCACGAAATCTCCAAGAATATACAACCGATTGACTTGAAATTTAGTATAGCTAGTCATTTTGCGATGTAGACGCTCACTGAGAACGGATTTTACGCAAGTCTTATCCAAAATGTAATTTTCATCCGTTAATCTACTCTTATCTATTGGCTATGTAATTTTTGGCCACTTTATTACCAAAAATTATATGACCGACGCCAAATGGAATATATTTTTTTATATGTATGCTGTGTATTGTCACCAATTAAGTTCACTTGGTGAGATTTGCGTGTGCGAAATGGAAAAATACCAAATAATTTTATATTGAAGCTCTGATGGAGGATCAGCAAAATTTTGGAAGAGGCTCTTCATGCGAAATTTTATACATGTCGAAAATAGGAGACGTACAGTTTTAGCGATAGAAAGAAATGAGTTTGGAATACCGCGGTTGGTGACAGTGTAGTTTAGCTCCAAAACTAAACGGGATTTTGAAAAATACTAAAATGGAAACTTCTTAAAGAGTAGCGCATACGCAAGTTTCCTGGAGGACCTCACTACATGCATGAACAAACTCAAGAGGCTTTGATATACGTAAGACTTTTTAGGCGTCCCAACTTGCACGACATTTTTTTTAAGGATTGCAGTTACTTGGAATCCTAAATGGTCAGAAATCAAAGATGTCTTCAGACAAGGACAAAAATCTTATGATAGACGCGATGCCATTGCGAGGGTATTTCATTTGAAAACCAAGCACATGATGAATCTTCTGACAATAGGTTGCATCTTTGGCAATACTAGTGTAACATGTATACAGTGGAATGAATTTTATCCATATTATAAATATATGGGGTGACTTTTTACTAATTTTTTTTTATTTTTCTTATATATTTGAAAGTCATGGATAACCATTATTATAGACAATCAATTTCTTAAAATTTTAAATTTAGATTATCATTAACGTCTTAAAAATTGAAAATTTCTTGATATCTTACGTATAAGTTCCAAAATATTATATTATCGTCTGTCTAGCGAAGCGGGTGGGTATCAGCTAGTCAAGTAATAAAAACAAAAATGAATACTATTTTAGGAAAATAATTGAGATACCATGAGAATAAAACTTTCATTTTTACCGGAGGCCTTTTCTATAAGGATGCATCCTCCCTCTACTTGTCCACAAACACTGACCCAGAGGCATTCTTCTCAAAGACAGCAAAGATTTGTCTATACTTTTCTGAGGTTTTGTCTATATTTTTCAACTTCTTTTAATCCGGTTTCTGAATTAAAATTAATCGATATCCATTCAAAATATTAGTCAAGCTATTATTAAATGCATGATCCCAAATATTGTATGATAAAAATATTTGTCGGTAAAAGTATTTTAAATGTATGCATTAAAATCGATAAGAATATTCTTAAGCCAAATATGCTTCGTTTTGATGGAGTCTAAATATATTATGAGGATATTTGTAAATATTTTATTAAATTTCCCTTGGATCTCTTCGGGTGATTGAATTAATAATCGGCTTTTGTTCTCGCACAGTACGGAAATTCTTCTTGGTTTTCTTTATTATGTCTTTAATAAGGATGAAAATATTTGTACAATGTTATTCGGATTAATATATTTACTTTGTTGCGATATACGTCGATGTATCAGAATTTATGATTAAGGTGACTGAGACGCCTTCGACAAGGAAAAGGGAACTTCTTTCATGCCGAGTTTAAATAATTCTTACTTATCGAAATTCAAAGTAACTGAAGTTGATTTTAACATTAAGACATTTACATAGTGATGTATCAGTTGTTATACATAAAATCATACTTAGAAAGATAGATAATTATATATAAGCAATTTATAATAAAGAACTATATTTACATATGAATGTACACTTACGTTTAGGTATATGTGCTTCTTACATAAATTCCAGCAAATTTTTAACTTTCAAATATTTCAGAGTGTTTACAAACATATAACATTTCATATATTGGACATAGATAAAATTATAAAATTTGAATTGAATCCTTTTTTTAAAAAAAAACTTTGTTTTGTGACTAAAATTTTCCTTAGTTTTTATACAGTTATTCTGCTATACCTGAAATTTATGAGTGCTTACTGGAAAAAAAAGTGCATTCACTGTAAAAGAAATAATTTTATTTTATATGCAGAAAATATCAGTACTATGAATAAAGTAGATTTTGAGGAAAGTGAACCAAAATCATGAAAGACTACTCCTGAGTGAAAATTAAATATATTTATTTTTTCCTCCATGGGGGCACATTAGTCTACAATTTAAAGTTTAATTTTCTTCATAAAAGTACAAATACTACATCTATGGAATTAGCGAAGTTCTTTCTGTTTTTTCACAGCAAAATTTTAAGAAACCCAATTAATTTGTAACATGTAGGTCATTTTTTTTTTGTATTAACTTTCCTAAGAACTGAGTTAAGGCAATGGATAGAAGAAAAATAGTTAAAGTGATTGTAACTGTTTTCGTGTCTTAAAGTCACACTTAGAAATAACACGAGAGCTATGACGACGGGTCTCATAATTTTGAGTTTCGGTCAAAGGAGACGAGGACGACACCTGAGAGACCATCTCCCTCTCCAAACTTCCACATCATGCCTTGTTGCGGACTTGGGACTTAGATCAGATTTAACAAGCATCACCCCCGCTATACGGCGGATCTTTAGTGACAAGATCACCTGCACCCCCGACTCAATAAAAACAACACAAGCATTACAATTCCATAACTATAGATTATCAAGGCCACAAAACAGTTACAGAATTTAACTGTATTTGTGATTTGAATTCAATTCAAAATACTGTAAAACATCGATTATCCGATATAATTTTGGCTGGAGGTGTTCGGATAATCGACTTTAGGATAACCGATCACTTACAGAAAATAAATGTACGAGTGTAATCGGAGCCATATGAAAGAAAGAAACGATGTTAAACATAAAACACTATAATTCTGTGAATCATACGGCTTACAAATCATATACAGAGACGACTAGTCTAATTAGACATGTTAAAAGTGGCCATTAAAGGACTATAGTTTAGGAACAGATGCCAAATTTTTCATTTGCCCCAGAGAAGAAACTCATTTATTTGCTGCTAAATCTCGCAAACGTTTTAAATACAGCAATTGGACAGCATCACTTCCTTTCTGCAGTTCTGACCACTTGACATCCATTTTAATAAAGTTAATGATAAACTAATCAAATAACATCAATAATTATGCTACTAAATATTGTTCTATCAATTGCACTAAAGATAGCATTCAATGCGAGAAAAACTGCTGATAATGTCATATTATTAGATTCAATTGATGGAATTATCGATTTATTGAATAAACTAGCAATGATATAACTACATATAAATTTTTAAGAAATTAAATTATTCTTACGGATTTTTCTAAATTTTTCTCTTTTTTCTTCGTAGAGGAATTCTATTTTTTTACAACCAGTTTTAAAAAAAATCTATAACCTGAAATACATAATACAGAATTTCACATTTCCAGATATTTGCTCACGTTCATTACATATTTTGTGCCTTCCAATGTTATTTTTTGGGAATAAAAAATAAAAATTAAACAATTCATAAACGGCTTATGAATATGCATGAAAAAATGCTTTCTTTATCCTCAGAAAGATTTTGAAATTGTTTGCCCACAAGCTAAACTTATTCTAATAGTTCGTAAATATCAAACATACTTGTTCTAACTGCTTTTCTGAGAAGGAAAAAAATCCTAAAGTAGTTTGAAGTTGTGAAAAAAAAAATCTTTCCAGGAAAGAATTTAAGAACAAAGTGAAAGAAAAAGAAAAGAATTGGAAAAAAAAAAACATTTTCCTTTTTTTAGATATGTCGCTCAGTAAATAAACTTTCAGAAAATTATAAAAAATGCACAAAGAAAGATAATTTGGCAAACAATCCAGTGTAATGTAAATATTTTAAGCACAGTTGAGCTAAATCTTGTGGTTCACTTCCATATAAGAATTCACTAAGTAGTTATTATGATTATTCCACGCCAAGTCAGCTTTAATTATGCAGATACTTCTTTTTTAAACATTTTAAATTAAGATATTGCAACGTACTAAATATACAGAATAAATGTAACCATGAAGAACGGAAATAACGAAATATAAAAAAGGAATTTTTGGGGCTCCACTAAAACATAACTTACCTTAAAAACTTAAACTTGCAAACTTGAATAATTCCAAGTTTTTTTGCTTCATGCAGTTTTAAAAATATCTGAATCTAGGATACCTTATTCTTTTCTGATTTATCTTCGCAAATAATAAGTACTGAACTATATGCTTGATTTATGCCTATCAAGCTCACAAATATCACCTTAACCTTAAAAAACTTAAACTATTAACCTTATAACTTATCTTTTGATAGCATCATTTTCGAGTTACACAAAAGGTGTGAAGGACCTCATTATTTTCAATCACAGTCTAGAAAAGATGATAAAATCGGTGCTGGTATCTCACTTCTCTTATTCCCATTTCATGTCAACTGATGAGTTGAATTTATTATACAACAGCCTCTGCAACTCATGCACTGGTTTTGGTCCAATCAAGACTCGAATCTTAAATTTTATTTGTTCGTCGCCGAGTATGAATCTTATCAACTAAATTACACAATTATTCAGGCTCTCGCCTAAGTGTTTCAAAGGGACTTACGAAAAGACCACAATAGCCTTATATAGTAAAATTCTGCGCTTCGAGACTAAAGGATCGAAAGTCCGAATTTGATTCCATCGGGTTTTTCGAGTGGGGTAATTGTGGCTGCTATACCAAGTATTTGTCTCGATAGTCTAGTGGTAATGGTAGCGGAATTGCGGGGGACAATTTCATTAATTTTGGTGTTAGAGCCCTGATGCCACTAAATAACTCCCATGTAGCCGGGGATAATGCATATCAAATTTTTCGAAACCCAGATTCTTCCCGTTGGCACAATGTGGAAGTTAGGAAAGGGAAGCGCCAGCTCAAGTGTCGTCCTTAAATGACGAGATCCGTCGCTGTTATCTCTCGTGTTGTTTCTTAAAGCGATGATAATAAAAAATTTCGCAACTTCTAGTAAGACCTTAAGTTGAAAAATATGGGTAGCGGCCAAATCAGGTATAATTATAATTAATGGTTAAATGAATCTCTTTACTATGAAATCATTTTCTAATATTCAAATATTAATTTAAATATGTGAAAGAGGTTCTTACTTTTAATGATAATCTTATATGATTCTTTCAGAATTTTTTTTTATTGATGATTAAGTCATTTTTGTAAATGATTTTCAAAAGGGGCAAACAAGGGGTATCAACAAAGCCGAAGCAATGCTATTCTGGGCGGAGCTTGTGTAGTACTCATTTCTCACGCATGTGGTGCGTCGCATAGCTTTTTGAAAGTATACTACTGACCGTAGCGTCTTCCAGAAATGTTTGTCTGCTCGTAAGACATTTTTAAATTCCTACTATTAGCTTACTCTCTCTCTCTATAAATATATCCTGTTCAAATTTTTAATCGTTAATAAAATACTTTCTATTCATCCAATCAAGTTCAAATATATTTTTTTAAAACTGGAGTGGATGACACAAGTAGTTAATACAGTATTTTTCAAATATTAATTCATTTAATTAAATTTAATTGGTAAAAATGCTCTTGTCGCGATTTCAAAAATTGCCAAACTTGGCGATTTTTTTTGGCTAAACGTTAAGTCCGCGAAAGTGACCGGTAGTCACATTTGGCAAAATACCGCCAAATAATTCCTGTCGCCAAGGGTAGTTGGGCTAAACTGCATTCCAAACATTTAATTAACCGGAAGAGTTAAGAAATAAGCTAATGCCTCTATTATGTCATTTGTCTTACAATGGCAAATTTCGTAGAGCGTTGGCGTGGAATTTTCATGCCTTCGGATTGAATCTCATCGAAGCACAAATTTTTTTTTTATTTGATTTTCAAATAATTAATTTTAGTTTTATGTAGTAGAAAAAAAAATTTCTATAATATAAGATATTTAGCAGGATAGAAATTTAGGAATAAATACCGTCAGTGACGAAGAGTGTAGTTCGCTGGAAAAAAAATTATTTTCCCATTTAATATTGTGATTCTCTCATATGCATATACATATTTATATAAAGTGAAATTATTCAATAAAAAGTAACTAAAATAAAAATTTTCTTTGTTGACTTAAGTAGGTAATAGACTTTATTTTTTTTTTATATATTACTTGTTTAGTTACAGCAATTTGGCTCTTTCTTGATTTTTAAGATAACAGATTTAAGCAAACAATGGACACCTGGGAAAATTTGTTTTCTGCTGGGTAATCACCGTAGAAACTATTGCGATGTTCAAAACATTTTGCAAAGGTGAAGCTTAGTAACTGTTTAAGTGTGCGAATGGTTTTGTTGTCTCAAAAATGATGACTTGTCAGTTAATGAAAAAGAGACAAAAAAGTAAATTGCATGAACAGACGAAAATATCGCGCAAATTTGAGAGACGATGGTAGAGTAGGATTGTCTTGAAGGAATGAACTTAAACAAAAGATTCGGGAATTAAAGGATCATTAAAAAATTTGTGCCTGGGGTTCTGATTTTCAAAAGGGCTACCTGAGTTTCTGGACATGAAGTGGGGAATGAAAGGATACATATTTTACTACGTAGAAGTTATCATGAAAAAAAAAAAAAAAAACTGCACAAGAGCTGTCACCCACTACTGCAATGAGTATCAAAATTTTTCCAAAAATTCATTCACCGGTTGGACAAATGTAATATGTATACTGAAGAATACTTTTAGGGTGAAAAGGTTATTTTATAAAAAGAATCAAAACATATCTTTTCTACAAAAAAAAAAATGATTATACAAGGGGTTTGCATTCCCTTGTATAATCATCCGATCTAAATCTTAATTATTCCTTCTAGTGAATAATATTAAATTAATAAAATTATATAAATTAATTTTATAAATTGATATGTGAGAATCTTTAAGTTAGGAATAGAACTATGCCAATATTATTATTTTTAATTTCGTATTGTTGAATAGACAGAACAAAAACTATTTTAGGGAGATTATTGGTAAGCTCCAACCACTTTAATAATAAATCAATAAGGAGGTAATTATATATTTTCACAAAATAAAATACATTTTACTGCTATATGGAAGAGAGAGACATTATTTGAAAGGTTTTGTTAATTTTACTATTATTTCGATAGTTCTGCATTTGAAATATATTTCCATACTGAATATTTTTTCGTAAAAATTTATTGATTATTTTGCAGTTGAAATCCTATTTGTTTTTAAGTCTTTGAGATTAATTATATTTATAAAAGGGGAAAAAATTTAACTTAAATCCTTCGTAATATACATAAAAATTGGGTCTTTGAATTGATTTAGTTTACTTTAATAAAAATATATGATAAATATATGTACACAAATAAACTTAAAAATTCTGAAGAAACCTTTTCTTGATTGTTTTCACGAGTTTTTATAGAACTATCATGACGACATTTATTGAAAACGTGTTATGTTTACATTGATTTAAGAAATTGTAGAAAAATTCTCCATAACAAATGCATAATAAAAATTGGAAAAATGAAGAAACTCTAATATAATTTTAAATACAAGAAAACAAAATGAACTGATTCAATGAATAATAAAAATGATCTCAATCAATTTCTGTTAGAAGTTAAGAAAGCTAAATCAACACTATGTTACATCTAAGATATTATATAAAAGAAAATTTCCTTTATAAAAAGTGACTTTCCAAGAAATAAAATTTTAAACACTTTTTTGAAAATGCGAAAAATCGTGAAAAGTATTTTTTTAAGTATGTAGCAGTTTCAGAAATTGTAGTGATCACATTTTATATGTTTTGCATTTAAAAAGTATTAAAAGAAAAAAGGAAAGTTAGATTCAATATTTAAAGTACCTTTTTTCAGTGAAGTACGTTTCTCAAAGAAAATCAGCATCTTAAAAACAAATGCATAATATAATCCATTGAGCAGACAGATTCATACATTTTTTTATTCATTAGTAATTTCTTATAAAGTCAATATATAACTAAGATTCAAAAGCTCTTTACAAACTGATAATAGTTTTTAGAAAATATTTAAATACAGACGAATCAAATCTAAGTGAAGTTTAATTATTTTTTAGCTTATTGCTCGTAGCATTGAAAATGGTTTGTTTTTAGTAAGTATCAGGATTCACTGAACAGCTGATTTGTGATCAAGTGGTTTTTGTACATCAAAAATTCTTAATCATAACTTTTCCAGACGATGAGACCAGCTTCGCCTTTTTTGGAAAAGATTCACTGGAAGCAACCCAACATTTGATTTCGTTTGATTTCTGGTGCAGAATAATGAATCCAGTTCATACCGGAGGTACATCTTCACTCAAAATGACATCCACAGCTCAAAGTGGCAGAAATTAAATTTTTATTTTGCCGCAAATGGCTATCAAAACTTACTTATGAATCAATTTTAAATTTATTCCGGTATCTTTTAACACAATGCAACCCCTAATATTATCAGCAATTTATCTTAATGATGCCATCAATGTCTTCAAATACAAGTATAATTTTAACTGAACACGTACATTCATGTTAGAATTTTACTCTTTGTATTTACAACTTTATTTTACTTCTTAAGTAATTATATCTAGGTAAAAAATATTTAAATGGAATTAATTTATTTTAAGCTTCTTTCAGACATTCTTTAATCATCAGTTGCTAAAATTTTAAATATTTTTTATGTTGCTCAACTGGTTAAATTCATTTCATCTTAATGTTAAGTTACTTGTACTAAGTACTAAGTATAATTTATCTACGTGTGACGTTGCGCTAATCGAGATTTTTGTTCACTAACCTAAGGGACTTTATCCTAATTTGAATAGCGAAAAATTACAAATTATTTCATATCCAAATGAAAAGTCATTTGTTAAATTTGATAAATATAAGAAGAGTAATGAATAGTATTAGAGACAGTGATTTAAAAAAATGAAAGAAATAGAAGGAAATATAAAGGGTAACATCAACCTGGTAAATATTTTCAAATCATATTAAAGCCTCAGGGTTAATCTTTTGTATTGAAAGGAAACTTGAGTAAACCCTTTAAGTGCCAGGTCTCCTATTTTGGGAACCTTTGTTTAAGATTTTTTTTCCTTATAAGTAATGAAGATACATATATTTCTTTTATTGAATAGTAAAGTACCTTGCTTCATCAGTAATTTTTTTAAAAAAACGTTTGTGACGTAAATTCTATTTTTTTTAAAAAAAATTCTTTTTTTACTTCATTGGGGGAAAATCACAAAGAATTATTAAATTGTGTGCTGGAGTTAAAAAAAAACATTGAATACAGAAAAAGTAGGTTTTTTAATAAGTTATAACAATTAAGGGTCAATAAAATTAATTTAAACGTATTTTACAGTTGTTTGCTTAGAAAGGTCCCCAAATGGGAGACATGGTGTGTTCTGACAAACGGAATCAAGTCCTCAGTTCTTTTGCTTGAATAAACCTGTTCTGTCTATTTTCTTTTCTTTGTTGCTTTTGCGAAAGTGTTTTTAACGAAGCAGGTGATATATTCCACTATGTTCAGAAAAATATTCTCTATTAATGTGTGAGTCAAATTCTTGGGCAGCATTATAAGTCTGCAGCAAGCAAGGTTCATTTTTGAGACATTTCTTAACTCGTATTTTAAAGTGAAAATGCCGTTTGAGTTTTTAACTATGTAGCTAACTTTAGACTATATGGAAACTATAAATTTGGACGAATTCTCAACAGATGAGTGCAATATCACTCTTTTGCCACCAGTTCCTGATCAGATAACTGATGAATATAGTTGTAATAAAAGTTATTTAGATGAAGCAGAGCCAGTTGATGTATACAGAGAAGTTTACTTAATTTCAATCGACAGGAGACACTATAGTAGAAAATTACATCAGAAAAAAGGAAAAGGTGTCTAAAAGATAATTTTTTTTCAAGTAATGTTGATGACTTGAATAAAAGTCAAAGTCAACAGACAGAAAAAAGAAATCGTGTGTTTGGGAAAAAAGCCGATAAATAAGTTGCTTTTAATTCTGAAAAAAAAACCCGCCAAATTCAAAAGAGATTCACCTTGAATTAGCAGCTAAACCTCCTTTCAAGCTATTCAAAATCTATTTTCATTCTGATATCATTATTCTTATCTACAATACCTCGACTTGGGACACACACTTAGTGAACTCTAACATACGCTTTGATGGTGTGAATCATTTTCTCACATAGGCTGGCAAGCAATCAAAATGTAAAATGTGTATAAAGAATACTAATCTATGGTGCGAAATATGTAATACCATGCTTCACAAAGTTGCTTACTTCGTTTCATACAAACAAAAAAATGTAAATGAAAAAGAAATTAAACAGGGGTAAGAACATTTACGAGTTCTTTATTTTATGGCTTCAACGTATATAATATGCATTAAAGGGATATAAAATAAACTTTTAAGAAATTTTTATGGATTTCTAATTTGATTTAACCAGATATTAAAATTAAAAATTAAAATCTCAACATTGTGTCAGATGTATCTTTGTTATCCCTATTAGGTGCGAAATTTCCCATTTCGGGACCATATCATATCTTTTAATCATACAAAGATTTTTTTTTTTAAATGAAAACGTTTTAAGTAAAAACTATGTGATTCGAGACGTATATTGAACCTCAAAACATACAAAAAATATTTAATTTTTTAAACGCGATTCATATAGTGGCGTTTAATGGGTTAAGAGTGTATTAAATTAAGAATCATTTGTTTGTGAGAAGTGATTGAATCAGGGTGAATGCATTGGTATGATAAGAGTTTATTAGTTGATCAAAAATTATAATTATTGAAACTTGAGAGAGAGCGAACTTATCTATTCTTCAGAGATTATTATTAAAGAGTTTATCTCGCTCTGATGTATCTTTGATTAGAGTCTAATAATATTGACTATGCATTCAGAAGGAAAAATAGAAGCAGAACTAAATATTGAAAAATGGAAGTCAAAAACATAAATACAACAATTAATTATACTCACATGTAATAAATGGAGCTGCTGGAATTTATGCAAACTTTTACCCTCTTAAATACAAAATAATTTAAGTAATGTCTGATTATTGAAGTATTATACTAAGTAACTTAAGTTGAAATAGTTTCATTATTGCCATTATATAATAACCATTACAAAAAACTAAACATACTAAGCC
>BMAW01062780.1:112356-159977 GCA_019974015.1 Nephila pilipes
GTATGTATAACACATTGTTTTTTGTAAACTGAATAATACTATAACCTTATCTAGAGAATATACTGTTTGACAATATAGGTTTTGTGTTGGAAGCTCTGGTAATTCGAGCTCCGAACATTGACATTTTCTTTAAAAGTTTTTTGTAAATTTCACTTTATTGCAATATAAAAAGTTTTCTACTTAATATAAAATCTTATTAACAGTCTATTATTTGTATATGTATTTCAAAAACATACATATAAAATTTCAGGTTCATTGATGCAAAACATTTTGAGATATTGTGTTTTGCACTTAATATGAGTAATGTTGTTTCATAGAGCATTTCCGGTCAGAGAAATACATGATCAAGTAATATATTAAAACAGCTGTAACTCAGTTTCTAAAAAGATAGAAACAAAATTTAAACATATTTTTAAAAATAAATTATTGAATAATAAAACAGAAATAAAAGGAAAAAAATCGATATTTTGACAAAAAAGTTCATCTTGAAGGTGTACTGTCACCTTAAACAAATATATAAAATTGTATGATATTTGAAAAACTAAATTAAAAATGCAATTTTAATTATACGTAAACACTCGAAGCTGGTAGGGAGTCTTACCCTTGCTGTAGGTCACATTCATTGCCAATTGTGAACCATAAGTACGCGAACTGAGTCATAATCGCTCCAAGTATTAGCTTTGAACGATAGGAATTTATAGAATGGTTCTCATTTTATCTTTTTTAATCTTATAATGTAAAAAGAAGAAAAAAAAGCGTTATGGAGAAGAGAGTCCTCGATGAATTTAGACGTATTCGAATAGGTGAGAGAGAAACAATATAACATTTTTTTAAAAATTAACTAGTTTTTACGTCGAATATTTTTATTTTTTCATTTGCATTTAATTAGCCATATTTTTATTGTGAATCATTAGTACTAATATTCCCCTCTCCTCTTTCTACAAGTTTTTTACTCAGCTTGCTATGTTTATATCTATGTATATCTTTATTTCAGAATTGTAATCGAACTTTAACCCTCATCTTGTCACCCAATTGAGGTGAAATTTCGCAACACGCACGCGTGTATCTCTGATGACAAAACAATATTATGACAAGTTCAAGAAAAGTTGTACTTAGGCTATTCTAAGGGCCTGGGCCTTATCTAAACAACCTCTAATTGAGTTGAAATATTGTACGTACTTTCAATTAATTATTTTTTAGTCTTAAATTTCCTGACTAAAAGGAACTAAATGAATATAAGTAAAATATTTCCAATAAACTTCTTATTCAAAGGTGAACTGAAACGTATACAATTAATTTTTATTGTAAAAGACCATATAAATTACATTATGGAGGGAGACGTTAATGTTTCTTTTCACCTCATATAAAAATTAGTAGCTATAGTATATAATTTATAAGTAATTATCTAAGCATCTAAGTTAAGCTCATCAAGCGTTTGTAAATTATGTATTATTTTACAGTTAAAATATTGTTTACATTTTATCTATTCAGTCTTCAAATAAATCCTTGATTCAATATTTTTTTTACATAGATACATTTTCAAATCACTAAAAAAATATGAAAAATATCATGATAAAGATGACACCAACAGCAGAAAAACTATACATTTAGAGTTTTGCTATTCAAATGTAAGTAAAAAAGAAATTCAAATTGCAATAATTTTTTATTGTATGATACTTATTCGTAGAAAAAAAACAATATAAAAAATCAAAATAATCTGTAATGCAAATTATCAAAATATCTTCCTTTAATTCCATTATATTTTAAATTATGGTACATTAGAGGCCGTTTGCTGCGTATATGGATAATGTTTTAATTTACCCGACCTTAAAATTACGGAAGAAAAAAAAAAACTTCTTATATAATAAATTTTAAAAAGTTAATTTTCTCCTTGATTGAATATCCTTGATCACAAAAATAAAAATAAGTAAAAGCACTGAAGTGTTAATAATATAATTATGGATCAAGGAAAAATCTTGTTATGGAAGAAAATTTCGAGTATTCCTGGAGGGAAAATTTTATAGTATTAAGCGTGTAAACAAGAAGTTTTGTTTTAAGTAACTTGGCTTTCAGTTAATAATAAATTAATCTCAAGTTGGTGAAATTATTCCTCTAATTATTTGAAGAGATTATTAAGATATATAAGGGCTTCTTTTAAAAAACATTGGTTATGAAACAAACTCTAAGTATTACTTTTTAAAATAAAGCCTAAATTCAAAGAGTGCACGTTTAAAAATGTTAAACAAAATATGATGGTAATAATGCCTTAGAAGTAATTTTGGAAAAATATGTCGTAAAATTTATATTGAATTATAATTTACTTACACGATAGTCAACAATAGCATGCGATTTATCATTTCTAGATCCCTTCTGCCGGGACTATTGTGAATCTTTACAATTAAGGATGAGTAGGATCTCGTGCACATAGGTATGATTCCTGCAACCAGTGGTTACAAGAATTATGTCCACTTTGATCCTAATTGAGCCATGAAAGCACAGTAAGGATTTATGGAGATGAATAATGGGGTAACTGGACGTTCATTCGATAGATTAATTTTTTTTAAGATACAGAGGAACAAATGTTATTATCCCCTTCTAAAATCGTATTGGACGATCGTCTAGTGGAGATCCATCGTTCATTATTATCGTGGTAAGAAGCTGCATGAGGGCTATTAGCAATGATGCCACAAGTTTGATTCTTTGTCAAGCGACGTGGGCGATACCTGAGTTAACATCCAACTGTTCTAACTTCCACATAATGCCAGAGAGAGGACTAGGTTCCCCTAGAGATTTAACTTGAAGACGTTCTGCTGTACCAGATGGATGGGGGAACAACGAGAGGCCTTGGAGGTATTGACTTGTGGTCTGCGAGCTGGTCATTTAAATTTCTTATTCAATTTTCATTGTAACTACATAAAAGTACGAAAGAACATTTCTCCATAAGTCATTCTAATTATATTCCATTATTTTGGGAATATCTCAACACATTGATTCAACTATCTAGTTGCAACTTTTCTTTCATATTCTTGTTTAGAAGAAATTACAAAGTAGAGTTTATATTAAAAATAGAGTGGGACATACTCCGTCCATGGCCAACATATACCTAACTAGAAAACTTACTGGATAACGAGATAACGAGGGGTGGCGTCGGTGTGCACATTGCTAGACGAAGGACGGTTATGCGATACTAAGTTCGCACAAGTGAGCAACAGTCAATCTGTCCGATTATCCTAACGTATTCAACACAGAAGCATATGTTTCCAGACAGACAGACTGCTCGGTGTGTTTTAATTGCTAATAATTTAGCACCAGTGTTTCGGTGTGACTGGAGGAGAATTTTAAAATTAAATTTCGCACAAATGCCCATTAGCAATATAAACTTGGTAAATTTAAAAAATATACATCATCAAAAATTTTTCAATATGAGTACAATGAAAAGGAATATGTTGATGAAAAAAGACAATACTTATTCAACAATGAGAAGAAAAGGATACTCTTTAATTATTAAAAATTTCAAATTACTGCTTAATTTATCGGAAAAATATTTGTGTATTTAAAGAATACAAGGTGAAGAAAGACATTTTGAAACAAAGCATAGCGATTATACTTTATTGAAAACAGACATTAAATAATGGAATATAATTAATTTAAATTAGTATTAGCAGAACCAAAATTAATAGGATGATGATAAATCTCACATAAACAAACGTAGAATCTCACGCATATATATATATATATATCTACATACTATATTGGGGGATATAATTCAATCAATTGAGCTCTACAATGATCACTTTCGAAAGGCCAAGAAACGTTGGAAGATGACTATATGCAGAAGTCTTAAAAATAACAAGTAAGAATCAAATTCCTACCTCGACTTTTTTAGTAATAACTAAACAATTTTCAATACTATGCTTTGCTTCAGTCTATGGGTTCATGAAATCAAAGAAATCAACATTAACAGTTGAAGTTTACACATTATGCACATTAAGATCAATTAATATGATGAATAAATTTTATCCAAATATTATATTGCTATCGATTACCAATTTAATATTGCTATCGATTCTTTTTTTTAGATTATATTAATTGTAGCTTTCTAATAGCTCTGCTGATTTTTCTAAGATGCTATTAAATCCTCAAAAATAAAAATAATATGTATGTTAAGAGTATAACTAAGACTAAATAATTTTAATTTTATACCAAAATTATACTAAAACATTCTAACAATGGTTTCCAGAACACATTTTCTTAATTATTAAAAGTAACCTACATAAGAATTTTCGTAATATTCGAAAAAAAAATTACGACGTTTTATTCCTCGTTCTTTAAATGTTACACAACAGAGCAATATCTTTTTTTCCTTTGTCGGCTGTTTGAAGGGGAAAAAATTAGTAAAACAATTAATGATCTTTTGAAACACTTCTTAATTTTTTTTTCTTCTTTCTTTTATTTATTATGAGCTTGTATTGAAGAAATCCTCCTGAATCAACTATTCTATAAATAGTGTTAAGAAAAAAGAAAATTGTCATAATCACAATAGAAAATGACAATAGATTTTCAAGAAAGACTTTCTTCAAAATGTTACGTCAGCTAAAGGAGCTTTTATTGGATCCAGCAAATCCAATTTAGAAAGCACGTGAAAAAGTTTTTTGAAAGACTATAATTGTATTTCTCTCTAGATTTTCTTATCTTAATTTCGTAAGAAAAATAATGAAATGTTTTATCTTGATTTTTTATTTCCTTGTTTCTTAAAAATGTAGCATTTTATTATAAAAACATTGAAGAACATAATGCAATGGCCAGAACATTAAGCCTTTATTCAATAA
Organism: Nephila pilipes; assembly: GCA_019974015.1. NCBI lineage: Eukaryota > Metazoa > Arthropoda > Arachnida > Araneae > Nephilidae > Nephila > Nephila pilipes. Next base: position 117,186 of record BMAW01062780.1, read on the forward strand.
ATAAGATTTTGTTAATGCCTCATTATAACTAAATGAGATAATACAAACAATATGTGAATTAGAAATAAAGAAAAACAGAATTTTTTTTTAAAAAAGCATTAACCTATTCCCCAAACTTACACAAAATGAGATTTATAACTCAAATTATAAGCAATCTTATAAAAAGTGTTACGTTGAGATATTATCGAACAATTTTTCTGTTCTAAATTTTTAAAAAGAAGTAACAAACTATATACAGAGATATTGTAATCGATATTAAATATAAATTTACCCTTGAAAATTTCCATCAATAAATAAAGCAAATGATAAATGAAGAAATTAGTCCGATGAATGTAACTAAATATAAATTACAGTAAAAATTATTTGATAGAAATGGTGAATGTGTATATAACATAAATAAGTATTTTGACTGGTCAAGTACATCGAAAAATTAATAATAAAATTAAAATTTGAATTAATACATAAATTAAAAAATTTTTAAGTGAAGAAATTATTTTTGCTTCAAGTATACGTATTTAACAAATTTCAAAATGGATGGACTTTACTCAGAAAGTTATTTAAAATAAATTTAAGTTAAAATTAATTTCATCATTTAAAATAATGAATTAATTTCATCATTTAAAATGAATGAAAAGTATCTATCGATATTCGCGATTTATATAAATATTTTGTATTATTACTACCTAAGGTTTGGATAAGTTACGTCTAAAGTTAAAAATTTTACACCTGTAAGGGGTTCTACTGAAGGAAATTGACAACTTATCAAAGAACGAATGTCACAGTAAAATGGTTTTATAATGCAATGTAAAGAAGATTTTATTTTCCTGAGGACTATATCATAAGAAAACTTGTTAATGTAACGTCATTTATATTTACAGATACTGATTATTATTTAAAATAAATTCCATATAAATTATTCAAGTTACATAAAGAAGCTAGGTTATTATTTATTTATTTATTTTTAAAGGAAAACTAGTTCTGTTAATCACATTAAGTTTTTTTAAATATTTTTCGAAAATGAAAATCGTTGTACGAGTACTATGTGGGAAGTAAAATTCATGAATATACAGGGTCAACTGGAATGTTCTAGCTATTTGTAAAGTTAAAGAAAATAATACATTTTTATGCATTTAATAATATTTAATATGAGTGTGAGTGCAATATAAAAAAAAATCTTCATTATGAGAACTGGTTAATGAATATTCCAGATGGATGGCCATTATGTTATAGGAGAAACATCGGCTTAATGGAATCGTCGCATGTCCATCTATGCTCAATCAAATAAAAGAGAACTTAACTTACACCGGATAACTGATGAAGGAGTTTGGATTACCTTTGAAAACATCGTAAGGAATTTATAATGTGAATCCTGACAACATGTACCTTTCTTCTCTAATCCGTGAGTAAGCCTGCATAAGAGAATGATATATATAGGAATGGATGATTAAGGACCTATACTTTACGATATTTTGAAATAAGAAGAAAAATTCAATTCGGTTAGATGCTATTTGAAAAGGGATGATTTAAACAAAACACGCAAAGAAAAGACATCGCTGATGTTCAAAATAAAAAACATCAGACTATATCGTGATAATGCAAGATCACATGCTGTTTTGGCAACTCCTCAGAACATCAAAATTCTAGGCTGGAAAATGCTACCTCCTCCATCAGAATCAGATTCCATAGTCCTAGCAAACGTTTTTCTTTCTTTCCCAGCAAATATTTTTGAAAGAAATAATGTAACTCAAAACTAGCAAATATAAGCCCCACACTGCGGGAATTCTCCGCCTCTAAGTATGAGATACTTTTCAAAAATGACATTTACAAATTACCATTACGCTGGATAGAGGTCGTGAGTACTGACTGAAATTATATTGTATTACAAATATTATTAAATGTACGAAAAATGTATTATATTATTTCACTTCACCATTGAAAGTTCTGTCTGTTTGCCATTAACACCTAATAATAATTCCTGCACCCTACAAATATCACTATCTGCCTATTCTGTATCGAATCCTCAGTGAGCAAAAACTGCTCCACAACTGAAAGGTTCGTATGGTAAAATGCTGTCAAATTAACATCTTACCCGTAATATATTTACTCGCGTATAGAAGATCTCGCTAACTGTGAATTTCACTCTGTAAACCTCATTTTGAATGTAAGGAAAGTTAGAGCATGCGAAATCTGTGAACAAATCAGAGAGATACTTGACTATATCATTATGAGTGACAATATTTTAATATAGGTTGAAATGTTCAATTCAACCAGAACAAACGTGCACGCTGATAAGACGAGGTTCATGCAATCATTCCCCGAATGATCCACTCCTATTCTTAAGCTTGAAGCAATTTTTGAGCATCTTCTTATGACCAGGAAGAAGTGACACATACCGTAACATCCTTGGTAATCACACAGTGGCCAATTTCAATGCTACTAGTAAATGATATATGCCTTAATGTATCTCTAAAAGATATATGCCTTAATGTATCTCTAAATGATATATGCCTTAATGTGCTTAATGTAAGTCACATGTTTGTAATGTCTTATACTTGGAGGCTTAACGTAATATTTGTAACTTCTACTTAAATATTTACTTTTGTTATTGTTTTTCTCCTTTTTTAACGGATTTTTAAAAACGGATTTTTTTTCCGAATAACTCTGGTCGATTACGTTGATTAGATAGCGTAGAGTAAAATAATGAATTTAAATATCACTCTTATATATAAAAACTTATTATGTGCAGTATTTTGTGCTTAATTTCATACTATCTTTCATGTCATTATTGTAAAATTGCATTGTCATAAAGACGAGTTTTATAACAGTTATATTATTTACTGTCCAAAACGTTTTCCACACAATGAAGAGGATAATGCTGTCTTTAACAATTCATAAAATTACAAAATTATCATGCATCGAATCTCTTTAATTAAGATAATGTTATCAAACGAAGTTCAGAACAGCACCTTTTTTAAATTCTATATTTTTTTGTTAAAGTACTGATGCTTTGAAATACATATAATAAGATATTTACGAAGTAGAGTTCTCATGTAGTAACACATGTTCTAAAAAAGGGCTCTCAAGGTATAGGAACTCATTGTGTGCTTGCATACCATTTTACTTTGTTTATTGCCAAATGAGACAGTTCTTCAAAGTAGTGCTGACTGTATTCGACTAGTGTAAGATTCCACTTTTCTGTCACTCGTTTGAAAAATATGACCAATAGAATCTCTTTAAAAAGTGCTATTTCTTGAACCATTTATTCGCATGTATCAATCATGTATTTATTATTTATGTATCTTAAATTTGTTAATAATACAACCTTTTTTAATTTGGAAAAAAAAAAATAAAGCCCCCCTCCAAGTAATAGTCAGCAAGAATCGTTATCCTGTTTAGCATCAGGGTCAAAACCATCTCTAAGCATTGGATCATAATTCATTTGGATCATTGGAGAATGAATTCATTTTATTTCTTGTCAAATGTAAACTGAGTATTTTTAATTGACCTCAATATGTTAAAATAATTAGTGTCATTTCCTTCTAATGAACCCTTAAAAACATATTATATCGAGTTTTTATGACTTTATTAGTCAAGCAAAATGTTATTTTATTATAAACTACAAATAATACATATTTGTACTCTATAACTCGAAATTAAAAAAGTAAGACTCATTATTTCGAATTTAGTAATGCATTGACGTCACACTGTGAATTCCCAAGACTCGAAGCCATACTACATTAAATTTTGTCAGATAATTCACGGAAAGGACTGAGGCTTTCGCTCTGTTGTACTTTGCATAACAGCATTTATTGTCATGAAACTTTCTGAAGTAATATGTCCGTGTACGTTATTTGTGTTTATATCTAGGCACATTGCTTAAAAGATTATTTTTAGTCAAAACTTACCCGGCAAACAAATATCGTTATAACATAAGTACCAAATGGTAATTGCAAACTTCTTAAATATTTGACATTTTCAAAGTGATGAAAAGTGGCATGAAGGGCAAAGAGATGTTATTTCATTTCGAATTACCAGCGAGGAATTTGTCGACATTAATTAAGAATGAAGCTGGAAAATTGCTGAGATGTGAAACAATTTTCGAATATCTTAGCTCAAATGAAAATTTCAATTTTTTCTTAACTTTTGGAGGTTTTATAATTGCGTATTATAATTTATTTAATTGAATGAAATAAATTTACTTAAGTCATATTTTTTTTATTTCACTATGACTCTATAACTCCACAACTTGAAAATATTATGTCTCTGTAAACCGGTATCATGGCCATTGCTCCCTTTGTATCTCGAAATACTTGCTAAGCTGAAAACTCGTTAACTCGATTTTTTTTATCATTTCTCTCTAACTTCATGTTATTAAGTTTCTTCTATATAATCAGACAAAATTTTAAACTGAAAAAGTACTTATAACGGATCATTTACAAAACTAAAAATTTATTTGTAGTTCCCATCATCTCAACTCTGTTTCGGAATAAACACTTCGTTTTCAAATATGGCGATGAACTGTAACTTAGATAACTGTTCACAGTTGCCAAAAATATTACAAAAGATTGTAGGATACAAAAAGAATAATTGGCAATAAATAAATATTATCATTAATAATCATTAGTACATAAAAATATTATAAAAACTAATAAACTGTTCAAAAAATAATATTAAATAATATCGTCTGCCCCAAAATGAGATGCAGTAAATTATTCAAAACATTTAAAATGAGGAAATCCAGGGAAAATTCGATGTATTTTTTTTTCTCACTAGATGCCAAACCACACATGGAATCAATACTTTAAATTTCAAGTAAGCACAACAAAATAAAACTTTTTGTAAAATCAAATGGGATTTTTATTTATTTAAATAAGATCAACATAATAACTAACACACACTATTATCAGTGATATGACGGTTAAAATCATATATATTTTCATCTTTTAGATATATAATTTTATCATCAACTATTTCACTGTTCTTGAATCTGCAGCATTTCCTAATTTTTTTTTATCGTAGAACCCGGCGAGAACATAGTTTTATTTTATTTCCATTTTGTATTTGGTGGTTCATAAAATATTCATGGATATAAGTTATATATCACGTTTCTAGCTCAGACTGATAGTAACAAGATAAAGATCTTTTAAACTGTAAGATGCAAAAACATTAAGAAACATGTTCGAGATTTAAATGGATATAGATATTTTCCAATAAAAGGTCTGTCAAATCGTGGGTGGAATATAATCTATTTTTATTCCATCCAATAAAATTCGAAAATGTCCTTACTTTGGGACTAGATTTGTTATATATGTTTGTCGCGCGGGCTTTTTCATCTAAGAGGATTATAAACTGAAAGCAGAGCATTTATTTTCAGATTCTTTTTAGATGAAATTTTAACTCCTGCCTTTTTGTACAAACGAGACAAATTTTTCCCATACTCTTGAATGAGCGGCTTCTCAGAAATGTTCGTATTTCAGAAGAATATTTCACTCTATTTACTTGCGAAATTGTATTTGGTTACGCTATTCCTTTCCTTTGTGATTTTATTTGGTAATATAAGTACTTTTGACTTTTGTTTCAAAGGGAAAGAAACTGGAAATTGATTTTTCTTTTCACTTTATTGAAACGAAAGTTAAATGAAAAAAAACTTCTAATTTTCCTTTCTGTAATAAACATATATATATATATATATTAGAAATTTCTGAAGAAATCAAAATATTTGGCAAAATTTAATTTTGAAAAATTGGTTAGGCTTAAAACACTTACTAAGGCTAAAGAAATATTTTCATTACTTCATTTAAAGTGTGAGAAATTTATGTTTTAAAGTATACTATTTGCATACTGTAAAAATAATTGTAAAACTTTTGTGTTTAATTTTAAAGCTTTTAGATAAATTAATTATAAAAATCTCAGCTTTTTTATCTCTATTTGTAAAATTTAGCTTTTTTGTAATAAGTTAAAACAGGCCCAATTATTCTGATTACTGTATAAGTGATAAAACTTCTTCAACATTTTTATTTACCTGGCATTTACAATTTTAATAAAGTCTTTTGAAATTTACATAATAGTTTCTTTAATGGCGTGTGTTAATGACTCTTTTGCGTTTGTTACAGAATTCAGGAGCATACTTCTAATGATATTCTGAATATTACATAAAGACAACAGGATAGTTAAAAATTTTCACAGAACGTTGTCATGTAAGTCGTCAAGTAAATATATTTGACAATGGTGCGGAATGTCTTAATATAATTATATTTTTCACTTATACTGGAAACAAAAACCTAAAATTCCCAGAAAATAATATACTGAACAATGTTGTAGAAAAATTTCTTAATTCCCATCAATTGTAAAGGGGTAAATTTTCACTATCAATGAATATACAAGACATATTAATAATGGTCGTAGCATACCTTTCTACCAAGTAATTTTCATTCAATTATCCAGTGATCCATTATTTAAAATCATTATTTCTCTTTTTCTGATCTTTATCTATTTCCTCAGGTAGAGATATCTCTAATTGAGGTGAGATATATCTAATTTGTTTTTCTCTTTTCTATTTATTGTCTAATTGATTGACCTCAAACTCAGTCGCGGATATTTGGTAGTCCAATAAGGCCGTATAGAATATTTACGCCTGAATGAGTGGCAACAAAAAGTGGCTAACCATTAAAACAGTACACACCACATATATAATAGAAATGAAGAAAATCTAGAACAATTCGTGCTGGAATCACATGCAAGCTGTTCCTGTTTATCTTTCTTATTTTATTTGTAATATTATATTATTATTTGCAACGTTGTTATATCTTTTGTCCTTTTTTAATTAAAAATTTAAAGTTAATAATAGTGGTCTCAATTCATTAAATACCTCATCACTCAGACAACACATGCAATCACAAGAGCGCACACACACATTCACATATCTATATCTAAGATATATGTATACACACACACACACACACACATATATATATATATATATATATATATATATATATATTACTTAGTTCTATCTCATACCCACATTATTTCTGATAAATTTTCTAATAAAAATTATTAAAAAAATTTCAGTTCAATTTAATATCAGTTGTTATAATATATCCACTGAATACCTACTACCCTGAACAAATTTCTGGTAACAGGATTTACTAAGCGTATCATCTCGGGAAACAGTATATTAATTTAACAGAATTACAGCTTATTGAAGTTTCAACATTTCATTTCTCTAATTTCTGATCTCTTCAACGGTATCAAAATTTTCATTTAACACTAATCTTCTTATTAACACAAGAGGTATTGCCATAGTTTGGAAATATACATTCTTCTGAGTTCAGTTAAAAGTGTATTTTTTTTTCCGTCACAAAACTCGATTTCAAAACATAAGCATGTTCTCTTGGGAAACAATGATGCTTTGTAAACTGAGAGGATTACATCTGTAAATAGAAGCATCAGTAATTTAATTGGATTGCTCTAATTTGCACTGGATCCTTTCTTTGAAAATGCTTTGTGAATATTCCAGAACCCTTAAAGCTTTCAGATAGAGACATACAGTAATCTTCAATACGCCATCTGGAATTCATGGGGGCATCTCTAATCTTTATAACTTTCAATTAAATACAGTTGTATAATTTCTAGTTCATCATTTTTTATTACTTTTAGCTAAAGATATTTCTATTTATTTATTTTATGATTGTTTAAATAATTGTTATTCATTTTAAAATTTTATTTATTTTTTTTTTTAATTTAAGCCTATTAACAGTTTATTAGAGCAATACAAGATCTATTGATGATGGGCCTCGTAAAATACGGCATTGGTCAATCGACAAGAATAACACCTCAACTGGTCCCCCAATTACCTGTTTACCTCACCTTACCAAATGAAGTTTTGAGATTTAATTCAATTAAACAAGTAGTATCCTCCATTATTTTTCCCGACCATTTTTTGGTGAAATTGAAATTCAAATGGGAGATTGGGCTGGCATATTGCCGAACACGGAGCTCTGGAATTTACACAGAGGACCTTACGAAATTTCAGCTCATTTAAAATAATTTCTATTCAGTAAGCAAACACAAAGTAGAAGATATTCTATATAGTTTTGTTTATTTTGAATGTTCTCAATTATAATAAAATAAAAACACTATTTTCAATTAATGCTATAAAATCCCTCACATTATTAAAAATCTATTAATATTTAAAATAATTTATATAATATTTGCATTTCAGCTGATTTTTTGATTATATTTCTAAACCTAATTTAAAATATAAAAAATATAAAAGTGATTATTCATTTATTTTTAAATAGTTTTAATTTAATTTAATTAATTCACTTTTTATTTTTAATGATTTTTATCTATATATTTATTTTGAATTTTCTTTAATTTTAATGTTTTATTTTAAAAAAAATTCTTCAAGTTTTTCAATTCTAGCTTTGATATGTTATCTATCGCAGTATTCCTACGTTTTCCTACGCAGTAATAAATAGCACTATCTCCTTTAAGTTTTTTTTATTGGATTTTTAAATTCCCAACTTATATATTTTCTTAGTTAAGTTTTGTAATGGTCATCTATTTTTACTAATATCATTAGCTTTATATAATTTTTATTGGGCTTGTACTTTATGTTCTTTCAATCATAAAATTATAACTACTTTTTAAATTAAAATTTTGATTCCTTTTGGTTTGTTTAATGTGTTTTTGTGTTTATTTTACTCTCTTTCTCTCTCTCTTTGTATATATATATATATATAATTTTTACACTTTTAATTAGGAGTAAGAATTTCAGATGATAAAACATATTTAGTATTTAACTCCAGACAAATTTTTGATTATAGCCAAGACAATTTTAACAATAATTAAATCTTTAGCTCATTTCAAATGCACCATGAAATGAAAGCAATAATTAAATATTAGAAAACTTTATTTTCTTAATGAGGACTATTGTTTTATTTTCTGTTTTCAAATAACGATCCAACCATAACTGTTATCCATCACACCTAAAATTTGTAATACCTTTCACTTTTACAGCAAATAAAAAGTTCTACATTTTTATTTCATGCTAATCAGAAATATTTAATCGAAATTTCTTTTTAGACGTTTTCTTTAAGTAGAGACCAGAACTATCTGCACTTCTGCAAGGAAATCCAACGAGAGATTTCAAGTTGAATATGAATTTCCTTTATTCTATTTAAAACCTTCGAATAAAGTGGAAGGCTTTACTCTGAGAATTAGTGAGCCCTTTTGTCTTGAAGAAGACTTTGTTGGTCTCTGACTGTACAAGCAATTGGGGCCTTATTTGTGAGAATATAAACCATCTAAAATTTTTGTAAGAGACGTAGATTAGCAGAAATTGTATTTAATATGTAGTGGATGAAAATGTAAAGAGGAAATATGAGAATCTTATGTAAATATTTAACTTGTTTTGAATAATGGGAATCAACAGTGCTAAGGATTTTTCTTAATCTCATTTTCAGATTTCTGTATTTACCTTTTCGAGTTTATCACACTATATAATGTGCTGAAAAATTGGTAAGACTTTATGAACGATGGGGTTGCGCGTGAATGTTGTAGACAATTTAAAGACGGGTGAACTGACGTTCATTCTGAAAGATCAGAGATGCTACTTACATATGTCTTGCTTGTTGTATTTAAGGAACTGAGAACAAGGATCAATGTAACTGTTTATTGTGTGACTGTACGACAAATACGAAGAGCCATTGAAAACGAAAGAGAAGCAATGCTGACTTCTACAATTGTCTTCATTAATGTCTGATCATCCGGCATAGAGACCTGTCTTAGCACCAAATGATTTTCATATATACCTTAAATTCAAGAACTGGCAACAAGTTTAAAGCTTCCAATGAGGAGCTTCGAATCATAGAACAGGTAATCTCACAACACTGGTGGCAGCGATCAATGAAGATGGGATCGGGAAGCTCATTCGTCGTTATGATAAATGCCTGAATCTTCACGGTGATTATGTGGAAAGACAATCGCGTTTGTACATAATGTTTGATTTCTAAGTAATTTATATTCGTTCTCTTGTCATTTTATGCTCATTCGGGGGTTAAAAAAAACGGCCTTTGTACATTTTTCACTATCTTACTTAGTTTCTTTATCATTCAAAATCAATGCTACAAACGTTGAATTTTTTTCATTACATTTCCCCATTTCTCATTACTTGATTGATTGATGTAAACGGAGGAATAAGTGAGCATATCACTATTCATACACTTATTACAAATATTTTTATAATAATTTTTTTTTTAAATTTATTTTACACTGTTAATCTTTGTTTTGTGAAGCGGGCTTTTCTACAGATTGACTGGGTAAGAAAATATTAAAACTTGCAGTAGCAGAAATAATAAGCAATTTAATAATTACAGTTATAATAAATAAATCGTAAGGTGACTCCCTGGGAGAATCTGGATTGATTTATGAGAGGAAGAATATTAGTGTTTTGAATTGTAACATCTTGCATATTTAATAAATACTATAGAATTTCTCTATAGTTCTTGTACATAGAATTTCAATTGCTATTTTCCTCATGATACCATATAGAATTTCATTCAGGATCCCCCATAAATTTCCTTCTATCCATTATTATATTCTGCTTACGACGTAATCTTCTACTAATGACTCTATTCCGTCTACAGCTATATCGCACTTATGATTCCACACGATGTGCGAGAGGAACGATGCGATATTTTCAACGAGCACCATAGTGATTGCTTAGTCATGGTTTGGGGTACATTTGCCTTCAATGGACAGGTTTATCTTTCTCCATTTTTGTCCTCCCATTTGAAATTTATATGCAATCGAAGTGTAAGAATTAAAATCCCAAAAAAAATCAGGAAGTTATTTCAAAAATTAAAGTTAAATCATCATGTAGAAAATCACAACTGAACCACAATTAGAAAGAAAACATAAACCAAACTATAAAAAGATAGATAAATATTGCAAACAAAAAGTAAATGAAAATTCGTTATTCAAATTTAAATAAACGAAAAGAAATATATCAAATTCAGAAGAAAGTAAATAAATAGAAAAATACCAAAAGTATAAAAATAGATTGTAATTGAAAAAAATATAAAATGTCATAATTTAGAAGGGAAAAAATGGAAATAATAAATTTTTAGGTGCAACAGGCCTTAGACTTTTTGGTTGGATTATTCTAAAATTTCAGCCAAACAATTCCCCTCAACAAAATATATTATTAATTTTCTAATAAAAGTGAAAATACCTGGAGAAAGAAATTAAAAGCAAAAGCAAAATCTAAATCATTAAAAACAATTTAAAAAGAGATAATTCAAATCCAAACAATTCATTCCTATATATTCACCATATTTTCACAGATAAGACGACAATTCAGTTATAAGAAATGACTCTAAGATCCGGAGTCATCTTATAGAACAGGTACAAAAATAATAGATTGAAATTTACATTAATTAAAACCATTATAAAATAATACAAATTAGTCACCTGTATATTTAAAATCCTATAAAATCCGCACATTTAACATGCAGCCAAAAGGTTCTTAATGCCCTTATCAACCTTACTAAGGGATATGTCCTGCCCTAACAGCAATGGTTGCTTTACACCATCTGTTAAGGCTCAATACCAAATTAAGTAGCAGTTTTTAAGGTAAGAGTTGATATTGTTCAAAGATCTTTCTTTGTCCAATCTATTGGTTTTAGTTCTATTTAGGTTATATATCACTTCCCTCTTAATTCAATACATTACGCTTCTCATTTTTATGTAATTTACATAATAATGTTAAATGAAGTTGATAATACAATTGGAATTGTATCCTACTCAAATTACCAAAAAAATCCTATTGTTAGTGATGAAAAATCATGAATTATCGAACATCACAACTGAGATAATTAATATACCAATTGTTAACAACATTATAGCTGTATATAAATATGGACATACTGTGCCTTTATGCAGATCTGAGATAGCGATGACAAATGAATATGTATGATTTACTGCAAATTTCGCTTTAAGGGGATTTAGTACCTTTTCACCTTCAAAAATTCAATTTTTCAAATTTGTTTTCAAAATATAGTGCTGGATGTTAGGAGCATTTTAAAGCAAATCGAGTCAAAATCCGACAATTATTACGCTGTGTGCAACAAAAAATGTAAATGCCTTAAGTGGCTTGTTCTATGTAATGCAATGTAAACAAACCTCTTTTTCTCAGTTTGTTATTTTCACACTTTCCCACAGGATTAAAAAAATGTTTTGCATGCAAAGCTTTAAAATTTTACATGAGTGTTGTACTTGTAGATCTGTATTCTGTGAACCTCAATTTTGTTAATAGGATGATTAGATTTTATTTTATAACATGATACATGAAAAAAAAGTTACTAAATACAAATTGATAATTTTTTTTTAATTTTTCAATTTTTTTAATGTAAGGTAAATTTAAAATTTGAGATTTACAGAATAAGGTCCTTATTTAGCTTTAATTTGGTATAAGAATTATGGTTCCACTGTACATCTTTCAAATGTTAAATTGTGGGTAACGTAATGTAAGCTAATTTATTTTTTAAATTTTTGTACGCATATTTCATGTTGTATAAGAAAATATATATTAATTTAATAGCAAAACTTGACTCAATATTTTAAACTATACACTTTATTACACAAACTGGCAAAGTTTCATATTGAAATGAGCAAAAATTGTTGGTTTATGAAGAATTGAAAAAAGTTTGTCAAAATGTTCTACTTTTGATTTCGTAAGGTACTAAGTCCCCTTAATGACCTTAAAAAGAATGAAAATATAATATCAAAAAATAAACAAACACACACACAACATTACTTTTTAAAATAAAAATTCAATAAAAACAATTTCTAATAGTCTGAAAAGCAGCGGAATGGTCTTTCCTTGTTAAGATTACATAAAGAAAAATAACGGTAATTAAAAACAACAAACAATATTAAATTTAATAAGGCATTATTAAATGAAATCAAAACTAGTAAGTGCAATTACACGGGAAAAGAAAAGGAAACATAAGCCTTAATTGGACAAAAGCCCTTGTGAGTAGTTAGGAAAATAAAAAAAAGACAATTTGTTCTGAACAGCAAAAAATAAGGAGTATAGTTATCCATCTTCTTGTTCGCTGCAGGAAATCTCGGGAGAGAACCGAAAGTAAAGAAAGAAAACAGGAATACCAAAGAAGAATCTTTCTGCAAAGGGTTAGAAAAGAAGAAAGCATAATTCTTATAATTGACTAAAAGGAACGTGGTAGATATACCTACTTCTCAAGTCAAATAGTCATCTAAGGTGGAATTGTAAAAAATACCAAACTTACATTTTTTAGTCATGGAGTTAAAATGTTATGGCTTTTCTGGAAGAAATAAAATCATAAACCATTTTGTTTTTAAATATGACTTTAAGATATTCTGAAAAATGTTTCATTTGAAAAATATTAAATTGGTATAAGTTACAGAACTCTGATATAAAGAAATTAATATTCATCCCATTAATAATTTTTCAAGGAAATAATTATATACAAGATGATGGAAAATGATTCAAATGAGAGGAATAATAAAATAATTAAAATAGTAATGTATATTTTAATGAGATTAAAATTAATAACTTTAAGCAAGATTTCATTCAGTTCCAAAAATTGCGTATCTCAGAAACTAATTTAGTATTTCAAAACTGAGTCAATTGAATAAATTTTACTTTAGATCTGGTTAAGGTTTATCGAACAGGATTCTATATGTTTGAATACAGCAGCAAAATTAAACCTGAATGTGCTAAATCACATAATCATTGCTCAAATGTGTAGTTTAGTTCATTAAATATAAAAAATTGAGGAATATTCATGTCCGTCAGTTCTTGAGAATACCAATATATATGATTTTCTTCGGAGTTATACATTTATGCATTATTACTGCTCGTTCGTATGATAAGAAGTGAATTAAAAATGGAGAACACATTTTGAAATGGAGACATACATACATTAAAGGAATATAGCAACTTAAATAAAATCTTATAAAAATTAATTTGATATTAAAGACATTTTTTTGATAAGAAATATGTTTACCTCCCCCTCCTTTAGAAGCTATTCAAATGTACGACACTTTCTTTTTTATGTTGACCTACATGATAATTTAATTTATAAAACAAATTGTAAATTAAATACATTTCATATTCATAGAAGGTGATAACATTAGAAATGTCCATATAGCTTTCCACGAAATTTTAGGAAAGAGATAACATTGGAAACGTGTTAAGGCACTGCAAACGTATCTTGTTCTCTTTATCATCTTGTTCATTCAAACTTTATTGTTAAAAACTGTTGAAGTTGATGGTAAGTATACTTTCATAGAAAGAATTAACAAAAGTCATAAAACCAAAAAAATATTCTTGCAACCCTATACAAGACTCACCAGGAGAGACAATTCATCCAGATGTGAAGCCAAACTTGTCGTAAAAGAATCGGAATTTGATGATGAGAATAACGTTTGTGAGAACTGGTATTTTATTCTCCTATCTTCCAGTGGATACCCTAGAAAAACTTGTAATATTAAACTCAAATTCAAATTCAAAAGCCAAGCAACGGATGAGGTTTCAAATATGCAAGAAAATTCATATACCTTAGCCTTGAAACCAATAACCTTAACAAATAGGCGGAAGCAAGCCCAGCGGATGTTAAGATAATTTGGTGAAGTATTCTGATACTTGATGTCATTTTTTTGTAAAATAACTTCTTGAATTGAACACATACTTTTTACTCTCGTTTTGATAAGCCTAAGACGATAGAATTAAATTCTCATTTAAGCTTAGTATTTAAAGGAACAATAAAAACATTAAAAAGCATTCGGTGGGACAGTATTTTCTCCACCTCGTCGACATAAAATGCCTTTTGATCCTGAACGATGGGAAAAATCTGTCCTGTCGCTTTTTGCAGTGTTTGTATCAATTAGGCCAAAAGTGTTAACATAAAACTAAGAAATAAAAAATAAACTGAATAGACTATATTTTAATTTAGAAAACTTTTACATCAAGGCTCCAAATTTTAGATTCAATATTGAATATACACCCAAAAAAAATTCTTCTGCTGCTTCCACACTTTTGTTTTAAATGAATCAACAGAACAATTTATTTTCCTTGGCGTACCAATATTTGATTTTCAGATTTAAAAATACTCTTTAGCTATTGAAATGAGCTCCATAATTGAAAACTTTCAATGAACAGATTTTGTAATTCGGAAAATTATCATTTGCATGTCAGAAGACGGTAAGTTTTTAAGTGACATTTCTAGGGAAATTTGATGAAGTCGTACATTCATGTAAATGTATCCAGAAGTATAAATAATTTGGGTAAATTTGAAATTAACTTGTGAGAGGATGAAAATAGTTCTCATTTCGATTACCAAAAGAAGCAATACTCGAGAACTAAGAAAACTCTTATGCTGGGTGCAATAAAAATTGCCTACTCTATCAGTAATAGGAAGATATATTGTAGTAAATTAAATTCGGAGCCCCTCATTTTTAAGCCAAATGGAGAGAAAAGGATTACATTTGCTAAAAATCATATCTAAAAGATTCAAGAATATATAAGTAATGAATATTCAATGGTGTTAGCAAATTAAACGATTATGTTGTTATATTCACTGTCATGTTTGGCGGATATCTAACTTAGAACTACTTCCATATTTTTAGGTATGGTGATGGTTTGATAGTTGTATGGGGCTGTGTATCTGCGAAAGTAGAAGGAAAATAAGTTTTTATTAAAAGAATGGCGATAATAAATAGTACAAAATAATTTAATATGATATACCGAAAAGTAATTTAACACGAAGTGTACAGAAATTAAGTTTAGGGTTGTCTTTCATTTTACGACTCAAAATATACAACTAAAATTGCTAATTTATAGATTTTTATACTGTTGTAAAATGCAAGTACGCAACTCTGTCTGAATCTCTCGATCTAAGCGTGTATGAAAACGTGTTGTTTTAGTCCAAGAAATATGTTCAAAAGCATAATGTTGGGAGCAAATGTCTTAAAAACAGTCTTAAATGGAAATAATGAGAAAAAGTATCTAACAAAACAGCATAACTCTTTATTAGCTCAATGAGATAGTATTTGGAAGCTTTTCTGAATACCTAAGGATACGTAATAAAGTATCATTTCTTTTGTTATAAACCACTTTTTAAAGAATTATATTAAAGACATACTAATTCTAGGGACTAGGAATCTGCAACTTCAAAATAAAAATTCCAGTAATAAAAATATTGACATTTCATTTTTGTTTTTCAATCAGCTACATTTCCAGCACATTTTATCACGATTCTATAAATATTAAATTTACGTAGATATTTTAAGAATATTATTTCACGCTCTTAAGAGAAATAATGTAAGTAGTATATACACAATTTTGAAAGCCAATGTACTCGATGAATGTGCATGAATAACACAAATAATACTAGTACATTTATGACCTCAAAATGTCAACTAAACAACTGAAAAAGGCGTTTCCTGTTATTCTTAAATACGTCGTAGGATAAACAATGAAAGAAATTATGACATAATGTTCCTGACACAAAATCTACATAATTAAATGCTTCCCCGATCAATTTACTTAATTTAACAATTGAATAAAAACTTTTACGTTGTTGTCCTTAATATTCGTTGCATATAAAATAATTTGCAAGTTGCAGGTTGTGAAAGTTTTGAGCCTAAGAGCAATGAAAAAACTAATTTATAAAAAATGATGGTTACGAAATCTCTAATTTAACAGCTATTTCGATAAGACTTCATAGTTTAATAGAAAAAGGAAAAAAAAAAAAAACCAACATATATAAGATATTTAATTCAACTATAATATCCAACCGAATTTAATTGAAATGACATTTGTTATTTTAAAAAGGGTTTTTTATGTATTTATTTAGAGGAACTAGTCATTACATGTACACTGTGTAAGATAACATCATTAATAGTATAATGAAAGAAAGCGAAATACATATTTCCATGCTAAATTTAGAATTATAGCTGATGAATGCTGTTCCAATTCTGT
Organism: Nephila pilipes; assembly: GCA_019974015.1. Taxonomy (NCBI): domain Eukaryota; kingdom Metazoa; phylum Arthropoda; class Arachnida; order Araneae; family Nephilidae; genus Nephila; species Nephila pilipes. Next base: position 134,218 of record BMAW01062780.1, read on the forward strand.
GCGTTGAGAAGATTTCTGGATTCCGGAGAAAATATCGTTTGCTCTTACTAGATACCGAAACAATTACTTCGATTTATTCTTACTCAACATTTTTTATGATAAATAATAAAACAATAATATTCTAGAGTTTAACTATTCTACTATTTATGATTTTATTACAAATTGGTTTTTAATATTTTGAACACACTTTTTTTACATCAAACAGGAGCATGTTTATTCTACTAATCTGAGTGAAACACATGTTCATTATACTTAACAGAGTCTATCAGAAATTACATTTTGAAGCCTAAAACAGTTTTACTTACAAAAAAGAGCTGTGAAAAAAATTGAATTTTTTTCTTCATTTTAATCAAACATTCTTTTAAGTTTCCAAATCAGTTATATTATTTTGGCTAAAAATGTTTGAAGCTCAAAAACTTTCATCAAATCTTTATCGGATACACACTATTTGTAAAAGTGCGAATGTTAACATTATTCAGAAATAAATACCTTTTGTTATTAACCCTTTTATATTTGCGACTCTATATAGGCATATTATTTAAGGTTTTTTTTTCGTCTTGGAATCTATAAATGAAAAAAATGTATGCCATTATCGATAAAATTAGAAAATTTAGAATTATTTTTATTATTTTTTAATATTAAGAAATCTTAAATTTGATGAGGATTTAATATTAATTACACGTAAAAAATATTTCAGAATTATTTTTGCTATTTCAAATTAGAGAATCAGAATTTCGGCATTATGTACCAATAATTATTTGGTTCTCATGAATGATTTATAATCTACATTTATTTCAATAACAATTAGACTATAACAATACATCTTTGATAATATATCACCTTCCTGATATTGTTATTCGTTCTCCTACCAATAATGTCAGTCACACTCTTTTTTTATTCTCAAATAAAAAAAATGAGTGTGACAGACATATCCATTAAATGAGTTTTGCTTTCTCTTACGAAAATACAAGTATGTCAACAAAACTAATAAATGTCTTTCTTCGCTAAATTAATCAATGTATTCAGAACAATTTATATCGTAATAACATCATGATTTTACGGAACGAAGTCGAGCTGTCATCTATTGTTTAGTTTTCTAAGTACTGATCTTAAAGAAATTTATTATATCTAAAAGGATAAAATAAAAATTGGAAAATTAGATATATTTTCTACAACAATTGTTTTATTTTTTTCAATACAATAGCTCTTTTTAATTCAAGCAAAATTTACAGAAACAGAAATTTATTTTTTTGATTGACAAGGGGTGGATAAAAATTGCTCTTTCATAAAATCAGCAATAAGCATTCGCCGTTCAATTAAATTAAGACTTTGATTTGCTGTTATCTTACATTAACATTTTGAAAAAGTCTTAGTCAAACGCACAAATGAATTCTGAACACGAAAACTTTTATCAAAAGTTTCAGGTACGTAGGTAAACTTTGGTTGCTTCGAAATTGAATCGATACTCGAACTATTTACACGTGAATTTTAAATATTTACTTTTTATAGTATTTTATACCTCAAACTTATCAGAAGTCTTAGAAACAATTTAAAAATCAAATTTTCTTATACATTCTTAAAAAATAAATGTTTCTTTCAGGTTCTTGAAGAAAAATATTGATTTTCATACAGTTAATAAAATTTCAAAATATTAAATTCCATCTTTCAATTAAAGATAAAATGTAATCGCTTTAGTACAACTTTTACAACAGGAAGTAATTAAAATGAATATCCATAACATAAAAAGCAAAAAAAAAATTACCAGGGTTATTTTTCTCATAAAACTTTTAAGAAGAATGATCAAGTAGTAATTAAATTATATTTCAACAATCTGCACAGTATAACCTGAATTCTTAGTTATTACGTAACTCATCAAAAGGTAATGAAGCAAAGCACACTTAGAAATTTACTATCAAAATTAATTAAAAACTTTCTTACAGACAATAAAGAAGAAATACGAACACTTCACTTAGGACTGAGTGATTAATTATATCATAAAAATAACCGTAACAATGAAGATTCGACGTAAAAAGGGAGCATATTTTCATAAAAACCTCTTTCTAATTTCAGCGTTTTAATCGTTTATGCATAAAGTCTTCCGGTAATATTTAATAATATTTTAATAATTATTAATAATATTTTATAATCTTCCGGTAATATTTAATAATATTTTAATAATTATTAATAATCTCGGTAATAATATTTTAATAATTATTACCGAGCATCTTAAAGATGACATCATATATTTGAGTTTATGAAACAGAGTTTCAATTTAAAATATGAAATTAAATATTAGCACGAGAGTTTTAAATGATTTATATTGAATAACTTATAAAAATGTAGAAAAATTGTTGGGTTAAAGCACGGAGAAATTTATTTCTTTTCATTTGAGATAGGATTTTAATTAAAAATTCTTTTGAGATTTATTTTTTGTTGGTGAAGGTTAGTAAATTATTTTTAGGAGCATTTTATAAGCTACATATTTTTCATACTTATCATTGAATAAAATTTCTATTATTTTGAAATCGTATCGCCCAAAGAAATTGATATAAGACAACATCTGATCTTGCTTTAGAAATGATATAATTTAATATTGTAACTACTTTCGAACCAAATGAAACATGTTTCCGCAAATAAAGATAAACGTAAGAAGTACAGATTGGATTTAAGGAAACTCATATAAAATCGACGGAGAGACGAATATAAAAGTAGTAATAATGCAGGAAAGATATGGTAAAGGAGGTAACAATGGGCAGATGGTAGTTGGCGTAAATTAGAGAGTGCGAACTTTGCATACTGATGGACGTTAAGGATAATCTAGATTATTTCCAGTTAGGAGGAAAGTGAAGAGCTAGCTTGAATTTCCAACAGCTGTCTCTTAACTTTCTCGAACCCGAGAAAGTTGTAACATTGATGACCCTATTAAAATAGGTTTAAAGTGTTGAGAGTTCGTACACTGAGAGATAGAATATTTATTAAGCATTCATGTTTTGAATAAATGAGGCATTTAAAATTCCTCTAAAGTATATTTAATGAATTATGTGAATTTACATTACTTTGACTTTCTTTGAATTGTTAGTGGAATAATCGATTATTTAACTTTGGACAGAGAAATGTTACAAGTTTACTGTTGAAAAATAAACGAATTGTTGTCACTAGAAGAGCTAAAGAAACATCCGCATTTTTAATAAGAATATATTTAGAATACCGTATACCGTTTCTGTTCCAGTTCCTGAATTATTTTCCCGTTTTTCAAATGCAACGCTTCTAATATTAATTGGCACTTCCTTGTTATAGTGACTCCCACCAAATTACGATTACGTCAAGGTCGTCACCAAGTTCTTTAAACGTACCATGTAATACAATCTACTTTGGCGATATATTATCGGTCGCTTGGCGATTCATCGTGTGGTTTGCCATAATAATGAACTGCGTCGTTTTTCCTTTTCGAAAACAGCAAATTTTTAATCCTTGTCTCTGATATGGTTTGTTAATCTTCAAAGTGAATTATTGATCTTAAGTTTACTAATTGCTTTTTCGAGTTATTTTATAATTCATATCAAATATTTTTCTGTTTAATGTTATGATATTCTGTTTCATTTAAGTATAAAACGCATATCCTGGACATTGTACTAATTAGGTATTTAAAAATTCTCATTATAATTAAAATCATTATGAATTAAAATACTGCTTCGTAACGCTTATTTTGCATTTAAAATATGAAGAATGATCAATCATTCAAACTTTTAGCATTATAAATATTAGTATAACATTTAATAGACCACTATGAATAAAATTCTAAGCAAAGAAATGTTTCATTATATGAAAAGTTCATAAGTTCAAATCTTTATACATTTTAAAAGTTCTTGTTTCTAAAGTTATCAAAATAATACTTGCTTATTGATAAAATGTCTTGATTCTTTTTCCGAAGCCTATGTAACCACGAGAATTTTATAACTTTCTCAGAAAAATAATTTCCTGATAAACTTTCATTTGTCGTAAGTGATTGGACAAGCATTTGTCTCAAAACTCGTTATATTATCAACAGTTTATTTTAAATCGTTGCCAGTGTTAATATGTTAAAAGTGGAATATTGGGTGCCCCTAAGTGATTTTGGCGAAAATTGGGTTTTTTGGAGATAGCAGTCTATTGTAGTAGTACGTAATTATTGGCGTCATGATGACGTCCAAAATGAACAGTAAAGCAATGAAACTGATTCTAACAAGAAAATTTGCACGTTTAAACAAAATTGAATGAGAACGTTCTGTATAAGGATTGCGAAACAATGGATAATATTTAATCATAAGTAATTATAAATAATTACTTTATTATTTTTGTTAAAAACAATGTTTAGATCTGAAATTATTTATGATTTTTACTACATATCAATAATAATAATATATAATTATACAAAATTATAATTATTTACTTTTATATGCTTTCTTTTATTATTGCATACTATAACATATAATTATTTATAATTATACATCACAGTATATAATGATTACTAATTATAAATGGGCAACACAATTTTAGTAATTGTATTTCTAAATATAATTAAAAATTACGACTGTAAATAATTTAATCATATATGATAATTATAAATTACAATTTTAAAATTTACAAATTATAATTTAAAAGAAGTGTGCATTATACTCAGAAATAATTATCTTTAATTAAATTTGCCACATTGAAATTTTTATCGCACCCAAAACTCACAGTCTCTCTCCAAGGAGCATCTGATATTGCACTTTTTTCCAAAACTCTTTTCAACGTGTCTTATTTATTATCTAGAAGATTTGACTCTAAATCACCAATAGAATCCAAAACATGTTCATCTAAAGCAACAGTTCCAATATTATATTTTATTGTATTATTAGAAATACCTTTAATAACAAACAAGGCTTCAAGCAGTTAAAACCATAATTTTAGCTTGTTTTGCCAAAGAAGTGACGGCTTATCCTTCTTTGGATTGATTTCTGTTTATATGTTTAAAATATCGGAGTTCATTGCAGAATAAATATTTGCTTTTTACATTTTAAATGAAATATTTACTGTAAAGTTTTATTACTCATTTTTCAAACACAATTCATCTAATTATTTGTTGTTACAACTTGCAAGAAATCTTTAGTAATCTTTCCAAGTTTTCCAAGATCACATCCAAAGTCACTAAATATAAGTGTATGTGATGTGTTTGTTATAATGATGCTATTTATTAAAATATTTTTTTTATTAACGCAATAATAAATATGTATTTGCAGGAAACCTCATTTAGGCGTATATTTATCGTACCAGTGCGTCAATGGTGGACAGAAGGAATATAGGATACACAACATTAAGAAGTTTTTCGCCTTCCTCTTCTGAACAATGATATGCTACTACAATGCAGATTTGATTCAATAAAGAGAATTTGAATTTCATGTCTCTTTATATTAGATCTAGAATTTGTAGAAATCCCAAAATACTGAATTTTTTTTTAAATTTAATTTTATCTTGTTTTATAGAGCACTAATAATTTCATCTAATTTCTTTTCTAATAACTCCTTTGTTTATTTTCCTGATAGTGAGATAAAACACAATAAAAAATTAGTTGAAAGTAAGAACTATACTTACTAGAGATTTAAAAAAGATATCAATAATTCTAGAATTAAAACAATAGTGCTCAAATGTTTGGTATAGATGTTACATTTATTTTTACATATCATTTACTTTTTTAAAACCAAAATGTTAATAAAAACATTAATATCACAAAAATATTTTTTTTAAATTGATTGTCAAAAGAAATTTTATTAATTAAAAATGGTGCGCCATAAAATAAATCCTTTCCAGCAGATAAAACAAAAATAATTTGTTTCCTTGTTTTTTATCTATTCAAGAAATTAATTGGAGATAAATAATGTGAATTTTTTAGTGAGTTTTGAAAATTGTTAAGGCGCAACGTTATAAATCTTATTAAGACAGCTTCAATCATAATAAAAATTAAAGATTACTAATTAATCATGGTTGGAAAAACCTTCCCTGAAAAATAATTTTATTTCTTCATGAAATATTTAACTAGTTGCTAAATATTCAGAAAACACCCGTTGATGTGTGTTGCTATATCGATTGCGTGTCCAATCGATTATCATTTGTATCTAATTAAAGCGGAGAAAATTTGAACCTTTCCTTTTCAATGTATCAAATTAAAACATCCAAATGGTGAAAAATTGCAGTAAACTAAATCATAAAACAAATTTATATATCTTTATGTTTTCTTTTTATTCAAATAGTAAAATTATTTTGAAACAGAAAGGTGTTTTTAAAGGTTGAAAAATTCAGACATACCTTCATGTTATTTAAGATTAAATTACTTTTCACCACCATCTATTCCTTAATTAGAGTAGAAAAAAGGGATTAAAAACTTATCTGAAAGGTTTAAAAAATATTTGGTTAAAATTTAGATATAATGCTGTATTCTCTCGGTTTTGTTCCAATTTTTAACAAAGAGCTAATTTATGTCAAAATTTGTGCATGTCAGTTGCTATGTTAAGTTTAAATGCGGCTCATATAAAGTTATCACCCGAGCGTATACTACATCTTAGCAAAATATTTTTGTATTTAATTAACACTGCCATTGAATTTAATTATTTAAAACCGATAGCAATAGATTCTTTGGCTGGTTGATTGCGTTATGTTGCTTAAAATGATAAAATACCTAGAGAGTACAATTTACACTATTTTATTATAATTAATTTAAAATACTTAAGTTGATATTTACAAAATAAAGTGCTCGTTGCATTTACATTTTCTAAACATTTTAGATGTATTACGTCGCTTTTAAAAAAAATATTGCTAAATCCTCGGACATTGACACTCTAATTTAACTTTTAGTAGATCTCTATTGACCCTTCTCTCTTGAAATTTTAGGTAATATAAATTGGCCACGCGTATTCCAAAACCACAGGATATAATTCTTTGTTTTGGTTGGATAGCTGACAGTAATAAACTGGCTATTGGTCATGAGAATTACAACCGGAGAAGGAATTGACACCTGCAAAACTGGATACTTGATGTGTGAATGTTCTCGGTTTCCAAGAGAATCGGGTTTTAAAAGGTCAAAGCTCATGAGAAACAGAAATGTTGTGCTTGACTTTCTTACGAGTCCGGGTGTTTAATGAGGCCTTGACCAGATATAAGAGGGAACACTAACGAGTTTGCTGAGTGGTTGCCGTAATACCGTTCCATTCGTGGGGAAATATTCAAAAATAAGCAGAAGTGCTTGAGAAAGGTTGCCTAACGAGCCAAATATCATAGAAGGGAATTTGGGTTCGAGGATTTTAATTCCTCATTATCAATTCCTATTTTACATTGTAGTCTCCTAATATTTCCTATTCTAATCGATGATTTGCACTGTTTTAATAAAACTGTACTTTATAATTTTTGAAAGGTATAGTTTATATTTTTTTAATTTATTATTATGTAATTTAGTAGCCAGTTTTCCTTAACCTATATAAGGTTTTTTTTTTTTTATCACTCATGATAAATCGGTAAGTAAAAGTCGAGGCTTATGAAACAAGAGCCAAGTCTATCTATGCTGTGCCAACATATATTTCTATTCTCTTGACGGTTGAAGAAATGGAATAAAGGAAAAGAGTGAGTGATAGGAAATATGTTCAAAAATAGAAAAAGAATGTCAGGGTATCCTGGAGTCACTCATGCTTACCAAAGACAATAAATTCCTGGGGAAAAAATCGTTACCTTTCCAGTTTATCGGTTATTAACTTAACAAGGTGCTCAATTGAAATGTGATACAAAACATTCATAACTGATTCGAAGGAGTTTTTTTTGTTTTATTAAAAGCAATATTTTGAGTTCAGATATTGTAGTCAGAGAGAGATATACTTTTATAAGTTTGTCTCAGAATGACTAAAACAACAGGACAGCAGAACAAGCTATTAGACAAATAACGTAGTAATTTTGAACCATAATCACATGATAAATTTAAAGACAGTTTTCTTAATGAGTTTCTTGAAATATTTCTTAATTTGTAATCAGCCATTCCGTTTTCATTAAATTATTGTTTCTAAGACTTCTTAAAATGATTTATATTAAAATAAAGCAAACTCGATACTTCTCCGTTGTATCTATGATACCTCTTTTCGGTGACAAATTCACGCCTTTTGTATTACATCCCTTACCACTCCTTCGACAGTAGCTTATAAGAAAATATCGGGTATCCTGACATTCACCATGGCTTTATTGTGCGACACCGCTTTGATATCATGATAAGATAGCAAAGAATTAACATAATAATTGCCAGAGAGAAAAATCGATGCAACTAGCTACATATACTACTGAGGAAGTAGGCCAAAAGAAGGCACAAAGTTTGAGAGTTATAAAGGAAAGTAAACAGAATACAAGCAGATTCGGAATTCTCAAGATACTTCTATTTTAGTGTTCATACCATAGATATGTGTAATTAATAATTTATTGAATTTAATTGTTATATAATTCAGAATTTTAGAAAATGTCATAAAAAACTTCAAAACTGAAATATATTATTTGCAATGTCTTTTCATTTAGAATATCAAACAGATAACGTATCTGTTTTTTTTAAAATAACAATAATAATGCGGCTTTTTAAATAACAGACTATAACATTTTCATAAATTTACTGGAATTTCATATTTAATGATTAAAGATATGAAAAATTCCATGTCATAATACATTTTGAACTCTATAATTTTTTTTCGTGAACTGTACATAGTTTTAGAAATATTCTGGTGGTAACAGTGAACAGACTTTTGAAAAATAACATATAGATGCATTTTATTAAGCATTTCATACACTCACAAAAGCCATTTTTTCAAAATTCAAAATTTTTAAAAACTGAAGTTTATATAAGTACAAATTCAAATCGATTTCAAGAATAAGAAATAAAATAGGAAAAAATAGACATGAGTAAAATCAGATTTTTTTTTCATTATAAATGTTGTAATTGTAATTGAATTACACATCTCTTCAAACTTGTACAACAATAATGGCTTCCTTTAATCTATAAATGATAACAGATGTTTCATGTACATGTATATGAGTGCAAAGTGCCTTCTAAAGTTTTAATTCTATCGTGTATTCTTAGACTTCAAAGAGGATGAGGAAGGAATAAAGAAATTATAGTGTACTCGTGTTTAAAGAGTGAATTTATTGTATGTCATATGATGGTGAAAAAAATACTGAGTGGCTTCTACAGCAATTTCATTGTTTTGGTTATTAGGAATCTATATATGGAACTTCACTCTTCTAACTTCCACACCATGCTGAGTGAAGGTTTTATACCCAGTATCCTTTAATACGCAGCAACCATACTTATTCCACATAGTAAATTTACAGTACCTTTTGGGAAAAATATTCAGTTGTTGAAATTAAGGGGAAAAAAGGGGACAACATTCAGAGCATTTATTTAATTTTTAGAAAAATATAAATATCAAATAATTAAATTAAAATTAAAAAAATAAAGAAATTATTCTTTAATTAAATATAAAAAATAATTTTACTCTTTAATTTTACTAAATATTACACAATTAATGAATAGTAGTGCTCCTTGAAATTAATGGGGAAAGGGGACGGCTTTCATCACTAAGGGGTAAGTGCAATTACAATATTTTACTCATCCTAAGAGAAACTCTAAATATTGTTGACCCTAACGTGAGTCCAAGTATTTAGCTTTTATCTTTTTATTCTTTTTTCCACCAAAATTGAATTATTTTACAAGCTTCAGTTACAGCTTATACGTTCAATGTTTCATTTGGTAATTATTATTTTTGAAGAAATATTTATTGCATCTCCTTATTTCAAAAGTATATAGTTTTTTTATGTAGGTTGAGTATATTTCCTCTTTGATATTTTAAAAACTTTTTTCAATAAATAATTTTAAGCATTTATTGAATGAGACTGTCTATTTATTTCAGAAGTTTCATTCCATCTTAATATGCTTACCAGTTTTTACTTTATAATATTTTTTTTTTTTTTTTTGATGAATTCTTCTTCCTGTATATCTTGGATTGTAAGAACCAGGGATTATACATATGACTAAATATTTTCATTATTTAAAAAAAAAAAAAAACACCTTTTTTATTTTCCATCATAATGAAATCTTAGGAAAAAAACTTTTCCAGTCTACTGGCTTTTTCAGGTTTTAAGTTACATTCTCCGTAAAAGAATTTGATTTTAAGTTCAACTTGATAGAGAGAATATAGCACCCAGAATCTACGCAGCATTCTAAAGAGAACTATGCAAACACGTTTCAAAATTTTTCTTTTTAACCGTGATCTTTAACAGTCTACTTTTTGTCATCAAATGTTGTTATTGGTACTGAGGTCAATTGTTATTGGTATGAGGTCGATAGTAATAAGTTTCAAAAATACCATCATCATTCTCAAATCTGAATATTGATATGTACCTTCTATAACTTTTCCCTTCAATGTTATTCTTATGAATAAAAGTAGACAATTACAGTTGTTTGTTGGATACCGAGGAAAGCTTAAACAACAACTTTGGTGACAAAATAAAAATTTTCGAGATTTTCTGGAATTTGGATATCTGTTATAGGGGAGGATTTATAGAATTCTCCGGAATATTCCCTGTGACTTCACACCTGGCCGGGAGAATCATAGATACGTGGAGATGCAAAGTGTTTTACGAATTTGCCGGGAAATTTGCCATAACTCATGGAGTCTGCTTTTGAAGGGCAGAGTATTGCTTTGGATATTTGTCTGTAATGCGAACTAGTAAATTGGTGGGGTGAATGATATTGAAAGCCTTGTTACTTTTATTACCTGGGCTGTTTTGTATCAGTTTTACTTGCTTATCTGCACATAAGCTGTTTTTGTTCCTGATTGTACTGTTAATCTGTACAAGTTCTGCCACCTGTGTTTCATTGCTTTCTGAATATTTATAATAACCATTATCCTCCTTGGTGGAATATTTACCTGTGACGCCTGCCCATTCCGGGCTGACTCTTGTGCCATAGCTAACTCAATTATTAAACACTAACACTCAATAAGTCAATCAAAGAGACACTAGAATAATAATTACGGAATTTATTAACTTCTAGTTAATATAACAACAATTATTAATGCTCTCCCAGGCAAGGATTCTACTACCCTAATTCAACCCACCAATAGTAATCTAACAGAGTCTTACCACTAAGCCTTCCACGACTGCAACTCAGACTCTAGAACCAATGTTGCACTCTGGAATAACTAGATATCTTGAATCATTACACCTTTACTCCAATCACCTACTTCAACCTCTCTTTTCAACTCCTCCTTTAACCACTCTATCGCGACTTTCAGTCGGAGTTTATATATTTCCTAATTCTCCCGCTTCACTTCATTTCTACCTGCTTACTATCTACATATTCACGTTTCATTTTTGGTTGGGCAAAGGTTGTTTAACAAAAACAATCAATCTTAATTAAAAGTCCCCAAGGTTAGTGAAGAGAAACAGGGAATAGCCCTATGTCGCACACCCACAAGATTGATTTTTAACAATATCGTTATTAGACAAATATCCCTATTTCATTAGGTGAGTGAAAGTGTTGAAATATAAAAACTTGATATATTATTTATTTGGTAGAATTTAATACTCGGCTTGAAAATCATCAGTGAATTTACGGTTATTTGGTTCTTAATGAAATGAATGTTTTTTGATAGGTAAAAAAATTTGATACAAGAATTTGAGAAACATAAATTGCTCGTATATTTGATTTTACATTTCTTCTCTTGATTGAGACTCTTTTTACTTTTAGATAGAAATCAGTTTCAATTCTGCATTTTCTGAATATAAAACAGCACCAAAAACGCTATGTGGTTTTATAACTATAATTCTCTGTACTTTTCCTGTTACAATTTCAAATTCAATAAAAATAAAGGGTTGTTTTACAATCTTGTAAAAACGCAAAATAAATATGAAAATTGAAAAAAAACAGAGTATTTGGATTTCTTTTTATTATTCAAATTTTGAATAAAATAGTTCTAGTAAATATTTCAAATATGGAAAAAAAATAATTTAAAAGGAAATATACGAGCTTCCTTCAACAATGCATAAAGATCTTCACTTATTTTGTTCTTCTATGTTCCCGGCTTTTTTCCCTCCAAAGAATTCGAAAAGCAAACGCTTCTTTGAAAGAATGAAATACGATCGGAATTGTTATGTAAGATATCGTAACATTGTAACGCTATATACAACTATTTTGCTATGAAACATGAGAAAAATTGGATTTTGTTCGATAGGGCAAAATTACATATTTTTTCAGGAAAATCTTGGTATTGTAAGATTTTCATTTCCTCTTGAATCATCGTATTTGCTTGTGAATGTATATTGTTTATCTCAACTAAAGAAATGGAAATATCTTAAATAATTTATTAGTTAAATTCCCAAAGATTTGGGGAAGTTGAGCAATTAAGCAAAATATTATGAGAAAACATAATGCTATCACTTTATACCTTCATTATTTATGTACTTATCTTTATTATGCGAATTGTTTGCAAATTTTTAAAAGCTGTAAATTATTAATTTATAAAAAATGTTGCAAAAGATTAATAATGGAATTTCTGCGAACCATATTAAAAGTGGACATTATCTGCACTATATAATAATTTTTTCTTCTAACTTATACAATTTGAATTGTTCTGCCTAATTGGAAATATTAAACTAGTTTTAATACAAAAACAGTTGAATGTAACTTAATTGTGAAATTATAACCAGGGAAATTAAATTACTAATTAAAGTACCGAAGAGCCTTATTTCAATTGATACTGTTTTAAAAGGAGTTTCAGTTAAAATCAACCATCAAAGGCGAATTTATTAAGAATTTAACTATGGGATAATCATTTTGTTAGTATAATTTAGGAAAAATAAACTGAAAATCAGATAGATAGAATCAGCGTAGAAAAATACTCAGCCTCAACTTTTAATTCACCTGTAAATAAGAATATAAAATGATTAACATTGTAATGCAAGTTAATAATAATTATAATTAAAAATAAGGTTTTCCCCCTTAGCTGTTTAAAATAATAAAAAAAATTTTGAAAATTACTTAACATACATGTTTCTTTTTATTTGTAATAACAAAACAAAAGTTTTAATTAATTTTAAAGGCTGCACAAGTTTTATTACAGATATGTTTATTATTGCGAAACTTATGTATTATGTTTGAAAAATGCTACACGTGGTGGTAAGCCTAGTAGTCATAATCACGAATTCGCAGGAGGCATTTCCTTTCCTTGAGTTGTGGATTCTTGATTCTACTAAGAACCTGTCTTGTAGAGCAGTTGAAGCTCTTTAAATCTGTCTAAGCACAAGTTCTCCTATAGTGTGGTGTGGAATTTTGGAGAGGGAGGTGCTAACTCAGGAAGTCATCTATGTCTCTTCACTAATATTCAGAATTACGAAGTTCATCGACAATAGTCCTCGTGGTGTTTCTAAGTACAATGCTAATGATCAATCAATTGGACAATGCTAAGATAAAATAATAATCATAGGGAATATGAGCCTGTTACAATAATGACAATATTATAACATGAATAAACAACAATATATTCATAGAAAGTAGAGAAAAAAGATTGAAATGATTATAAAACTTATTATTAAGTCGAAATGAAGCAATATGCTGGTGATCATTATAACTTAGGTTTTAGCATATCCCTGTATTAGAATGAAAAGAAATGATGTCACTGACTGCAAACGGACTTTCTGTTAAGTGATTAACAAATAATAAGAAATTATTACTTAGAAGTTGACAACTAAGTTTCAACTAGCATTTCTGTTTCATTTTAATAAAATGTACGTAATATTTTGTTTTGATAAACATGCCGAACATATCTGTATAAATAAAAAAAATAGATAATGCAATGTTCTAATATATATATATATATATATATATATATATATATATATATATATATATATATATGTTTGTATGCACCCAAAAAACAAAAAACAAAATATTTCTTTAAAAATTTTGCAAATTATTCTTATTAGTGCCAAGAGTGTTATAAGAAATTTTTATTTTTGCTGTTTCAATTTTGTTACATAACAACGAACTCGAAACGACAAAATATCGGTCAACGCACATATAGAGTCAAGACAAGGGAGGAATAAAACAGAAATGAAGCAGAAGAAACAATACAATTAAATGAATGAAATAAATTATAACTACCACAATCACATGCTATTGAATCATCACAACACGAAATACAAATTAAGCAAATCTAGTAATAATAAGATGATTAAGACAAAATTAATCATAATGCAGAATAACTCTGATATATAATACAAGTCACTTATATCCAGTTATTATCGAATCTATAATTCTTGCACATACCTTAAAAGCATTAAAATTCAAAAGGAGGCACTTGGAATATATTGCTTCATTGGTAAAATTAAATTTCTTGTACTAAATGTACCACCCGAACCCTTATTCTCATTGATTGTAGGTATTATCTCATTGTAAACATAATCTATTGATTGCAGGTATCTTCTTTGGTAATTTATCTCGCCTGCTTTTATTTTAAAATTTAATTTAATTTTATGACAGTATCATCCATTTATATTCTTCTATTTGCAAAGTTTGCGAACTTGAAATAGTTTTATTCGAAAAAGTAAAATTACATTAGTAATTTGAAAAAGATAAATGTTTCTCTTCATAATAAATGCTTCTTTGGAACCTGAGGCTTGAAAGTACTCTTTCTTTATGCTAATTAATAATCATTTTGAAGAATTATATGTTTTCGAGAATTTAATAGGAAAGAAACTTAATAGCATATGTTAAAATGAAATTAATAAAGATAATTTCTATTATATTTTAATTTTGAAATTGAAAATGAAATTTATGAGTACAATAACACATATGCGAGACTGAAATCAGTTTTAACTTCAGCGCAATACTCATGATTGATACTATAATGTGATGAGCATAAGACGATCTTACCCAGGTTCTTCCAGATCCTGTTAATCTTACCCAGGAATAAAGATCTACTTTCTTTAAGAAAGTTTTCACAGAAATGCGTAGAAATCTTAATGACCAAAATTATAACTAGTCAATCAGGTTTTACGAACGTCGCCCCGTAAGAAACTAACCACTGTTTTGGGGCAGCTTTGCCAAATATAGTCTTAACGCCAATGACACCATTCAACCAATTAAATTAAATAAATGCAGTTTTGAAAAATTATTTATTTTTGTTCTAATTCTTTGTTAAATTTGAGGGAATCGGTATCTTTTTTTTCTCTTCCTAACATTGTGACATTAGACTATTCGTGATTGAATTTCTGTCTACTATTCTGGAGGGCTTTTTGGTAATTTGAATTGCATCCATTTTAACTTCCTGCGAAATAAATTAAATGGGATTACGTATAGTGAATAATAAAAAGTATAGTGAATCGAATTAGAGTTAGTTATGTATAAGTGAATAGAGTTGAAAGGAAAGAGAAGGGAGATAGAAGATAATGAGAAGCTGATAGATGTTGTAGATTGCAGTGAGTCCTCGTATTTAATCGTTTGTATTGAAAGTATTTGGAGTGATTGAGATAATAAGAGACAAATGTGCTATAATTGAGAAATAATTGAATCGGGATGAGTGATTCGGTAAGCCTATACTTTATTAACACATCGATCAATAACTTCCGAGACTAACCCAGAGATGGCGCTCGTAGTAAACCAGTAACCAGGTCTTTCTAGAGTACTAACCTTTGTGCTTGAAACGTGTCAAAATTTTAAGTCGATAGGACCAGGAAAAAGATTTTTTGAAGTGAAGTGAAAAAGGTTTTTTCCAAGTGGGTGCCGCGATTGCTTTCGATGGAACAAAAACAGCAACGAGTCGATGATTCAGAAAGCTGTTTATCGCTATTTACTCGCAACAAAAAAGATTTCTTGCGAAAAAAAAAAAAAAAAATTTTTTTTGGAAAAAAAAAAAAAAAAAAGATTTAAGAGCGTTAGAACGATTGTATCACCCTAAGGTGATTAACAAAAGGTGTTATGTTGATGAATAAAAAAAAATTTTGCAAAAAAAATGTTGTTTTCAATGTTAGACTCGGGAGTTATTGATCGATGTGTTATTAGCATATAAGCGAGTATTAACTGATTTAGAAAGGATTCAATCTTGTATATATTTTGAAAAATAATAAAGAGTGTTGACCTGCTCTTACGTATCTTCATTTGGAGTTTTGGACTCATAATTATTTAATTAGACTTTAAGATGACTGTGGAATTAAATAACAAAAGAAGGCCATTTCGGCTTTAAATCATTTTTCGCTATGTAAAAATAAGACATTTTCGTACTGAAAAGGATAAACCAATATGATATACGAGTATGTTTCAGTCTTCAGCAGATTTAATATTACTTTAATATTTTGTGATGAAATTATAATATGTAAAGATAGAAATGATGAGTTAAGTGTTTCAATAAACAGTAAGATAATTAAAGATATTTATTATTTATAAAAAGAGGTCATGTCTTTCGACTTTTATTTACTATCAACTAAAAATGTGATTTCCTCCTGTGGATACTCTAAAAAGGGAGCTTAGTAAAAAGGAAAATACATTTGGGTACAGAAATGAAGTTTTGGCAATTATTTCATAAATATTTTTAATTGATCCTATTTTCAACAATTTCTCATTTGAATTCTAATTAACGTATAAATTAAGATTATACATTCGTGAATAAATTTCTATGCAATTTAATGAATATTTATTTATAAATATTAGTTTTGCTCCAAATTAATGTTATGGTTAATTACAATATATTTTTTAAGATTTAGTATTCACTTTACTGCACGAAAATTATTTTTAATGTTATTCGTATATATTGAAAATTAATTGAATTTGTTAGAGATGACTGCTTTTCTTTGTAGAAGTAACTAAAACTTTCTAAACAAACATTGAAACTTAACGTTCGTAAAAGTTTTCTTATTTAATCAAATTTTCCAATATCTTTCTCCCATAACTTAAGAATTTTCATTTATTTGATTTGGTTTGTCGTGTATCATATTTCTCTTTCAATGAATACTGACACCAAGTGAGTTTCAATAAATATTTTTTAAAAAATTAACTGCTTTCTTAGATGACGGATTTGATTATTTAATGAATTACTTTAATTAATTAAAACGGAAATTTACTTTAAAAATTATAGGTTTTATTAGATAAATATTTATTAAAATAATTCTAAGGTGAAGCTTTTTGTCCCTACCATAAATCAATTACAGGGCATTGCAAATTGTGTTAAATAAAGCATTCATTCATTCTGAAGTTTTAAAATTACTATTTTAAGAACTGCACAAACATTTTTTTTTTAAATTCTTGTGATAACGTATCACATTTTGAATATTGTAATGTATAATTTCAATGCGTAATTTTTAATTAATTATTAATTGATTAGTTAGAACTAACATCACACCTACTGGGAAATACACAAACAGTGGGACCTTGCACAATATTGAACTAGGTTTAAGTGACATACATAAAATTATTTTTTTTTATGTATGTCACTTAAAATTTCATCAATTTTTTTTGATTTGAATTCAAGTCGCACACTTGAGACTACCCGAGAGTTAATTGTGATAGGCTTCAAGATTTTGAGCTATAGTTAAGTGGTACAGATTACAATTAAGTTTTGATTAAATGTTCATTGGTTGGTTTGAATTATGTTCATACGCATGGGAAACTACAAGATAACTAATGGGACGGTCCTCAAAATTTTGAGCTACGGTTAAGCGGTATACATAATTTTCTACTAATTATTAATTGGTGGGTTTGAATTAAGACAGTGCACTGGAAAATACCAGAGATTTATCGGTGGCGGACCTCGTAATTTTGATCTATGATTAAGTGGAATATATGTTAATTAATAAATGGCTATTTAATTGGTTGATTTCAAATAAAGTCAGGCGCTGGAAACTACACCATAGTTATTAACGATGGATCTTTGCTAATAATTATGGCAAAGTGGCATACATAATAAATAATAATTATTAGTTGTTGGGTTAGAATTAAGGCTGCACAGACGGAGGATACATATGGATTATTAAGATGGCTTCGCAATTTCGAGTAACTGTTCAGTGGCATGCATTAGAAATAATTTTAATTTATTATTAATTGATAAACATTAAATATTGTGCAGGCACTCCGTAGAATGAGGTATGGAAATTTGGGGATGGTGATTCCAGCTCAGGTGACGTCCTCTACACTTGACCGATGTTCTCATTTATGGGATCCGTAAGCAATAGCTCTCATGTTGCTTCTCAGTGTGACGTGAGCAATCAATTATAATCAAATAACACTGGATACATGACTCGTGGTAGAAAAATATTTGATTTTCAATCAGTTACGACTGTTGTTTCATATTAGATAAAATAAAATATAACAATAACTTTCCTTCCAATTTTGCACCATTGGGCCAATGTTTTAAAAGATAAAGGAAAGCAACAAGTGTAATTTTATGTTATAATGAACTTTAGTGAAATAGATGTTACTGATAAATTATATTTTGCGTAGACATGCAAAGAGAAAATTGGGCAATGATTCGTGTGTTTGTACTATAATACTATTGATCCCTTTGAAATAAACACTTTTGTTGTTCTTATGTATGTAACTATTTCTTACTATCAAATTGATAGCCCCCATATTGCTTCTTGTGCGACTTTAATAAAATGAATCAATAAATTGCAGTCAAAACAAGCTGTACAAATTACGTCTGTTTTGAAAAGAACTTGGAAAACAGCTAAATCAACCTTTTAACAATATTACGACGAAAAAATGTCCCAATAATAATAAAGAAGAAATTGGAGTTGCAGAAGACGAAAACCAGAAAATATCAGATCATTGAAGAGAATAAGGTGGAAAGTCTACGGTCCAATTAGAGATAGATAAACAGAAATGATGCATGCTTCATGCTTAGTTTCTTTTGCCTAAATCATGTAAATGTATGTTGTAGTCCTTGAATGTCTTAAAAATGTGTTACGAATACTGATGTTAAATATAGTTAATTTATAATAAAAAATTTATATTAACTTCCAAGCTATTAAATATTTAATACCATTTAAGCAAACAAACGAGCAGATTGAGTGAGATGAGATAAAGAAACAAGAAAAAAAATGGATATATATATATATATATATATATATGTATATATATATATATATATGTGTGTGTGTGTATGTGTGTGTATTACACATATTCACATATATATATATATATATATATATATAATATATATATACACATATACATATACAATCTATAACAAGAAAAATGACGCACTAAAAGGAGTAGTCCGATTGCTATCAAAATTGGTTGAATGTGTGGAATATACATAGGAATACAAACGATTAAAATTTCAGAGTAACTGACTAATTTATTTCAGAGTTTGGCCGTTACAAGGGTAGGAGGTCAATAATGCGTTGGTCCACTTTTGGCATAGATGCAAGCTTTCAACCGACGTGGCATAGATTGATATGTTAAAGTTCCCGGAAGGTGTCTTGCGAAATTTTGAGCTAAATTGTCTTCAGCTGTTGAGTTAAATTGTTTACATTACGGGATGGTTGCAATCACCTTACCATATTGTCCTAAATGTGCTCAATGGGAGAGAGATCAGACTACCTAGCTGCCAAATAAGTGTAGGGGAAGCTTGCAAACAATTCGTAGCAACACATGGCATGTGTTTCCGGGCATAAGCGTGTTAAAAAGTACGTCCTGGGTATCGCAAAAGGAATGGTAACACGACCTTTCGTAGAATGTCTTCTACATTCCGCTATGCAGTCAATGGGCCAGAAATGCTTACCAAAACGGTAAGGCTATCAAAAAGGATGGCATTCCAGATCATAACACCCTATTGTGGCCTGTGTAGTGTGCGATAGTATGGGCAGGATCCCTAAGCTACCCTGGAAGTTACCAGGCACGTCTACTGATGTCATCAGTACACTGTTAAAAATGGGACTCGTCACTAAAGGCTATACTTCCATAGTCAGAGCAGTTCCATGTTGATAGATCTCGACACCACTATAATCGGACTTGAAGGCGCACATGTGAGAGAGATAAGCAGCGTAACGGTCAGAGCGAGGATATATTCTATTCATTCAGTCGTCTGTCGATGGTCAAGTTGGACACATGTGTGCTGGCCATACGGAGGACAGTTGATAACGATGAATCTAATGCTGTGACACCTGCTCTGACTTCCTATTCTGTTGCGGTCCTCAGTCGACCCCTGCCGTTCTCAGGCTGATATCTGCCGTTGTTGTCCCACTCTCGCCAACATTGTCTAATTGCCGCATCGCTTCAACCCAGATATCTAGAGGTCGTTCGATTCATCCAACTAGCCTCTTTCATCCCAATAACACGAATTTTTTCAAACTGAAACATCTACATGAAATATGCACAAGTCCTTCATTGAAGCATTGTTACAACTGACATAATAAATCCACAGTCGAAATGCAACCAAAATTCTGACCATCCGATTTAAAATCGCTCCTTATATACTTGTGCTGAATGCGCAGTTCCCAGAGAGAAACGCGAATTATAGCTGGAGCTCCCGCTATTCATTCATTGGAGACCAATGTTTAATATCATTTGCATGTTCGGTCCGAATGTCTTAGCAAACGCAATTTCATTCGGACCATGTCTCTTGATGTCGATATTTTCTTGTTATAGTGTATATATATATGTATGTATATATATATATATATATATATATATATATATATATATATATAATTATGTATACATACACTCACACTCTCATTAATATTATATATATATATATGTTGAGTATATATATATATATATATATATATATATATATATATATATATATATATATATATATATATATATATATAACACATGGATCTAACATGTCCTGAGACCAACATTGAAAAACAACATTTTTTTTGCAATTTTTTTATTCATCGATAACACTTTGTTAATCAATCTTTAGGTGATACAATCAACCCAACGCTTTTCCTAATCTTTTGTTTTCAAAAAAATTTTTTTTTTTTTTTTTTTTTTTCGCAAGAAATCTTTTGTTGCGAGAATAGCGATAAACAGCTTTCTGAATCATCGACTCGTTGTTGTTTTTGTTCCATCGAGCAATCATGGCACCCACTTGAAAAACCTTTTTCATGTTCAATTTTTCATGAAGGATAGTAAATACATCTATGATATCTGTGTCATCTCAGCACTATGAGCTTCAATTTTACGATCTTTCATTATAATTTTGTCACTTCAATTCATTTTCAGTGTGAATGGCTTCCAGGTTCACCTGAGCGTTCCGCGTCATTTGTGTCGGCATGACCATCGTTTAAACTCGGCAAACCACCGACAATCGTTGCTTTTGATGGACAAAGAGCCCGTAACATTTTTCAATCCATTGTTTCTGCTTGCACGGTATTTTTTACCCATTGAAAAAAAACAATGTTTTATCAGAACAATGAAACCTCTTTTCCATTTTTTTAAACAAACTACAAAACGATTCTTACTCCAACCTCGATAACTCAGCTGTTTCTGGTCCGATCGACTTAAAAAATTTGACACGTCGCCAGCTAGTACTCTAGAAAGACCTGGTTACTGGTTTACTACGAGCGCCATCCTGGGTTAGTCTGGAGTTGATTGATGTAGCGTTATATATATATATATATATATATATATATATATATATAAAGTATATATATTTATATAAGGAGTGAGAGAGAGAATGAAGAAGAAGCAAATCTAACAAATTAGGTCCAATAGAGACAAAAAAAAAAAAAAAAAAAAAAAAAAAAAATGTAGCTTTTTCCCATACATGTTAGAAATATTTATTAATAATTCTCACAGATTGTAATGCTTTGAGATTCAAAAGCCATTGCCCTTGCATTAGTGGTCACGAACCATGTATATTAAAATAATAACATCTAATCAAAATTCTGTGTTACAGACACGCATGATCTGTTTATACATTAAATATTTTTAAAATCAAAATAATATTTTTTTCTAGAAATTTTAAAGCACTAATGCACACAACTATAATGAAAACTAATTATGAGTATCCATTGACCATAATGGAAAAGATTTATAAACTATCTATTGAAATGTAAGTATCATTTTCTATTAATTTGCTCACATTCCATGCAGACATTTGTTTTCTACTTTCCATTAAATCCTGAACAATTTGTTTTCCTTATGTATTGTGTTACCTTTATTTGTTTAATATAGGTGGAAGTTAATAGACGAGAAAAAAATTCTAATAGAATATTTCTTTCTTCTTTGTACCATTAGCAAGAAAAAGAATTTATTCTTAGTTAATGCCACTGTTATCCCGGAAAAGATTCAAAATGTTTTGTCTTAGTAGCAACTGAAAAGTGCATTTTTCTTAGTTCCTTGATGCTCATATAAAATTTATAATGAGTTCTACCTCATGATATTACTATAAATAAGGATTTGATTTATTTCTTAATATTTTTTTATCATATAATTATTTTATACAGATTTACTTTTGTGGAACTCATTATATTTACAATATTTTAGGAATATCAGATAGATTTTAAGTATAATGAGAACAATATGTATTCAAAAAGATACAAGGAGCTTGAATCTTTATGTAATATTTGAAAGAATTTATTGTTAATATTTTATTTTGGTCAATTTTTAACCACCATCATTCAGCAAAACCAAATACTCAAGTATAATAATATAATTTTCTTTTAATAAATTGTCTTAAATAAATATTCTTTTGAATGTTTCTGGTGTGTAAAAAACAAGAAAGTATTTTTCCCGATAACAAAGGGAAATACTCTTTGTTAAATATTTTGTTTCGCTCCTTTTTTATTGTTTAATTACATTTTTTAACAGCTGATGCTTTTCTTCTTGTTGAAATACAAGTTACATTCAAAAAATGTAACCATGCACAATAGAAAGCCATTTCCTTTCTTAATTTTTTTTTTTTTACACTTAATGTACTCAGAATACAATGTATTGTTATTTTAGAGACAACATGTTTGCATTTCTCTGCTTTTTTAACATAGTCTTTTATATATTTTTATTTGATTTGTTCAATTATCAACCTCAGGTAAATGATGTAGCCTTTATGTTGTTGCTCACAATGAAAGGAAGATTTTATTTTGTTCCATCGACCTGAATAAAGAAAAAGCAAAAAAAAAACTCAAAAAAAAGTTGTTCACTCTCCTATATATCTTTTTTTCTACTCTTCTATTCTTTAACAATGGATTCTTGTGATTCCGCCATTTTGTAAAAAGCCTTTTGGGCAAAAGTTTTGTAGCCTTTGTTTACTGTGTAGATTGATTGAAAGAAAGTTCTTTTTAAAAAACAACGATGAGCTATTCGAAGCTGAAGCTTTTTGTTAAGGCGAACGATGTATTGTACCTAAAAAGGAGATAAGATGCTAAATGTTTTGCAAATTGATACAGAAAATAAATAGTTTTGATTTTTACGATTTTTGCTGTTCAAAACAATATAAAACGAGTTAATGATAAAGCAATGGACAGTAAATTATAAAAGATATCTTAACGAAGTATTCGTGACTAAACCATTTGACATGCCTTTCGAAACTTTTTTCACATACGCCATTATAATATTTTTGATCTCTGGGAATTATGTACTTTACAATGAGTGAAAACACATCCAAGGTGATATTTTATATTTTGAAATATTTTACAATCAGATGTGATTGCTCATGCGAATAATTTTTCATAACAAAATCCAGCTAAATTTACTTAGTTTTACTTATTAATAAGATTAGTTTACTTTGGGGTTTATTTATAGTTATTTTTGTCTTGACTCCGTTCAAAAAACTCAATTTGCATCAAAATATGATACGTAAAAATAAACTGAATGAAATTCTATGAAAAAATATTAGTATTCCAAATAAGTGGACACCATTAATTCCTATAATATGTAACTTACGTTAATTATTACTGTATAAAACTTTTTATTTGGATCGACTAAATCAAACTAAATAAGCATATTGAAATATTGCTAGCATTTCGTCCAAATTTTCATCAGATTTGTATCGTATAGCATTGCACTCATATATTATTTTCCCCCAAATATTATGATATGTTAACACAAATATATATATATATATATATATATATATAAATATATATATATATATATATATATATATATATAAACGATTAATAGAAAAAAGCTAATTGTTTCAGAAAATAATTAAATTTGAAATTAATGTGAATGTAAATCACAGAAACACATACTTAAATAGTTAAGGAATCTAAATTTAAAAAACATAATAAAAACCTAAAAATTCAAAATAAACTATTAAAGAACCAAACAAATTAAAAGAAAGCAAAGAGATAGAAAAGCAAAATTTAAGATAATGGAATTAATGTAATGAATAATATTCTAGATTCTGGAGAGGAATAGTGTATATTTATACGAATAATCACCGATAAAAACATCACACTTCAGTAAATAACATTATAAAAAATTTCTGACAAACCAAAAAGAAGAAAATTTAGAAAATCACCCAGAATAAAAAGAAGGATGACTTAGTAAACGTCTTCAATTTAACTTTAAGATACCAATTTACATTTAAATCTGGTATAAAATATAGTAACACAAATTAAAACACTTAACTAAAAAAGGATAATATTAATAAAACCAAATAATAATAATAAAAAGCATTCTAAAACAAAATGTAATCTAAAATATTTACCAATGAAGCGGTCTCAGCATAAAATGTTGAAAACTTATCGAAGACGGCAAGAAAATTGCAGAAATAAATTAAATATCTCATCCTATAAAAAACTTTAACAAATTGCAAAAAAAATAAAGTAAACGTTACTATTAAATAAACTTTAAAAACATAAAACACTGCAAAAAGTTCATACGAATACGCGTACGTATTCTACTCCAGAGAAAATTCACTGCCAAAGTAAAAACTGATGGACCGATTTAAATGAAATCTTACAAGTAAATTGATTGATATAAAAAAACCAAAACAATTATTTGATTAAAATTAACAAAAAAGTATAGAAAAATGTTGCAAAACTATATTTAACAAATTTTAAAAAACAAATAATAGCTAATCTATAACATCTTTATACAAATGAAAAATAGATTGAAAACTAAATTGGAATTGCTACACATTCTAGATTGAAAAAGTATTTAATATTAAAAAATATTTAATAAAAATAATATATTAAAAAAATATAATATAAGAAAAAAGGGAAAGGTAGAGAAATATGGAACAAACAGTGAAAATAAAAGATTTTTTTTAAAACAAAGTCACATAATAATAATTATATATATACATATATATATGTGTATGTACGTATATTTATATATTACAAATTTACAAAGAGAAATTTAAATATATAATAAAACAAATAAAAACGTTCTTTTCGAATGAATAAAGAAGTTCGTGTTAAAGAAAATATTCTAGATGTTCCCACTCAGAAATTACCTTGTACCAATTAGTAAGGAACGTACAATTTATAAATAAAAGACTAAAATTCTTAAAAGGGAAAGAGGCACCAAGAGTTAAAAAAACGATTTGAAATGAAATAAAACTCAAAAATCTAATTTATTTAATTCAGAATAATCCTTAAAAATCGAAATATACCCGTTTTGATATCAAAAGCATGAACTGAGTTATTACAATAATTGTATCATTTATAGTACTATTGTATACATCGTAATCACCCTTCAAATATTTCTACTTATTGTATCCTTCATAATTTAATAATATATATATATATATATATATATATTT
>BMAW01062784.1:0-17874 GCA_019974015.1 Nephila pilipes
GACTTTCATTATGTTGTGTATATCTCTTGTACTGTGTAGTCTATGCGCCCCGATGAACGATTTGAGCACACCTGATTGGAGTTTTTGAAGGATATTAATGTTACTATTAGCGGCGGAGCCCCAAATAGCACAGCCATATGTGATTATTGGGAGTAGATAGGATTTATAAATTAGAATTTTGTTTCTAAGACTTAATTTAGAGTTTTTATGAAGTAATCTTTTGAGTTTATTGAGTCTGATGGTAAATTTTTTCTTGATGTTTTGGAAGTGAGTTTTGTAAGTGAGTCTTTTATCAAGAGTGACTCCTAGGTATTGGGTACTGGCTCCCCAATTAATTTCACTATCGAATAATTCAAGTTTATGGAGTTTATTTTTGTATGGTCCTTTACTGAAAATAATGGCTATGGATTTGTCTGTATTAATTGAGATTCTCCATAGAGTAAGCCGGTCTTCAAGTTTTTCTAAATAGTTTTGTAGTTTATAGTGGACTATTGAAGGATGAATATCTTGGGCTAGTATAGCTGAATCGTCTGCGAATAGGCATATATTTACATTAGGATCTGTTGGGAAGTCACTAGTGAAAATAGAATATAAAAAAGGCGAGATTATTGCCCCTTGTGGGGTGGAAGCCTGGATATTGCCAATTCTAGATAGTGTGTTGTGAAATTTGACTTGGAATGTTCTGTTTTGTAGAAAACTGTGGATGATTCTAATTAAGTGGTCTGGAAATTTAAGCTGTATCATTTTGTAAATTAAACCGTCGTGCCACATCCTATCGAAGGCTTTCGCGACATCGAGGAAGACACCACCGGTAAAGTTTTTGTCATTAAATCCCTGAATAATATAATTAGAGACACGTAAGAGTTGATGATTTGTGGAGGTTTTTTCCCTAAAACCATGTTGAAAGGCAGGAATGATATTGGTGCTGTTGGCGTGGTGCTGTAGTCTATTAAGGAGGACTTTTTCAAATACTTTAGCTATTGTGCTAAGAAGACTGATGGGTCTGTAATTTAGTGGAATTCTATTGTCTTTTCCTGGTTTGGGTAGAAGAGTGATTATAGCATGTTTCCAGGCAGATGGGAAATAGTTAAAAATTAAACATTTATTGTAAATTTTTGTTAAGTAAGTAAGTCCTTTTTGGGGGAGAGATTTTAAGCAAATATTTTTAATTTTATCATGTCCTGGAGCTTTTTTATTTTTGAGGTTAATAATGATTTCGCTAATTTCATATGGAGAGGTGAGAGCAGGAGGAGTAGTGTTGGTATCTCTGTTTAAGTATCTATTAACAGTGCGTTCAACTTTTTCAATCTGTTCGTCAGAGTAAACATCCGGGTTCTCGGTAAAGCTCTCTTCCAGTGAGTCAACAAAAAGATTGGCTTTATCGATTGTGGAATAAACTAATCCTCTGTGCCCTAGCAATGGGGGGATGATGTGTACTGTTTTTTTGGTCGATTTGACTAAATCGTGAAGTGAGGAATCCTTCGCCCTAGCAGTTTCAATGATATTGTCTGTAGTGTTTTTGTTGTGTGTCCTAATTAGTTTGTTTATTTTTTTTCTCATACGATTAAGTAAAGTTTTGTAATTAGGGTCCCTAGTGTCCTGCCACATTTTTCTAATGTTGTTTTTTTCTTTAATAACCCGTCTTATAGACAGAGGGAGGTTAGAGTGAGGTTTATTTAATACTTTACTAATACTAGATTGGTTAATGGCAGCAGAAATGCAAGAGTTGAAATTAGTAATAGCATCATCAAGCTCTTCAATACTTTTGATAGGAGGATTTCCTGTGATAGAATCAGATAGGTAATTTTGAAATTTATTCCAATTAGTAAATAAATATGTGTTTAGAGGATTAGAAAAATTATTTATTTTTAATAAAAAGTGACTGGGTTATGGTCATTGGAGAGGACCGGAGATGTAGATACTTCTGGGTCACAGATTCCTTGTGTGAGGCCAATATCAATAATTGTGCAATTATATCTACTACTGTAGGGGATGTGAGTCGGGTCACTCGGAGCATGAATTTTGTAACCATGTATTAACGAGTGTCTGAATAAAGTTTTACCTGCATTGTTGTCAGAAGAAATTGGGCTCCAAGAGTGATGTTTACAATTGAAATCCCCTACGAGAATACTGTGAGGTCGGTTTCTGAATATTGTTTCAATGTCAGCAGTAAAATTATTATTAAGCGGAGGTCTATAGACCGAACTAACAGTTAGGAATTTTTTATCTAAGAGCTCAAACAGATGAATATGGATTAAAATTTGAATATCTTTGATTTACTCTGTTGAATCGAATGGTTTTAAATAGAAGGCTCCAGTAGCCGAGGCTGATGCACATAAAAACTATCAGGGGTCAATGTCCTCACATTATTGTGGTATGAAAGTTAGGAACAAATATATATATATATATATATATATATATATATATATATATATTTGTGTGTGTGTATGTGTGTAAATAAAACCCAACTAATATTTTGACGGCCCACTATTAAAGACCAGATAATTCAAACTAAAACTTACTTACAGAGAAATTGGATGATATAACAATAAAAATAACCATACTATAATTTTGTAGTAAATATTTTATAAAAGTTCCATAAATTTTTTATTGGGCCATTTTTTTGTGTGAAGTAAAAATATTTTAATTTTTAAATGCATATATTATCTTGTTTAGAAAACATTCAACATCTTCTAATTATCGAAAATATTAATTAAAATTTTCCAAATTATTAATTAAACCTTTTTTTGAAACTGAAAAAACTGTTACTATTTTTATAACGTTCATGTTCTAATTTTTACAACACGAACATTGCTCAAACCAAATGCATTAATTGAATTTAGAATTTCAGAAGCCACTGGAATGTCAACTGCTAACAAAGAAATAAAAGAACCTCGAAATACGCACAATATCTATAAAAAAATTCAATATATCTTAAGCGATTCTAAAGGCAACAATAATCATTTAAGTTTTATTATATTATATTTAATATATAATTATAAATGAATTATTGATATACAATCGTCGAAATTATTTATTTATAATTTAATACATAATTTTTAAATACATGTTACATTTTATATGTTTAATACATAATATGTATTTATAAAACAACGTTGGATTTAACTACCTCATTGATGAGTGTTTAAATTTTCTCGTCTATTCGAAAGTAATTTTCAACAATGGTCAATGGACATTGATACAACGTTTTAAATGTATTGAATATGTCTTAAAAATTCAGTAATATTAAAAAAAAAATAACTGCAGGCTAAAATCTCCAAAAAATCATGTGTAAACATAATTATTATTGAAAATACATGAAATTCCGCTCCGTGCATCTCCAATTGTAACATTTTTTCATTTTGTCATTTTTGTTGAGATTTCCTGTTTTGAGATTCGATGTCGAATTAAGAACTTCTGTTCGTAACCTTTTTTCTGCTAATAATCCATAACCATGACTTACGAAATGGAATCCTTTCTCCGGGGTTGGGTAATTATTATTGCATCATATGACATATCATTGATGAATTTAAATAAGCCTTGCAGAAGCAAACGCCATTTAGGAATTATTCGCAGATTTTAAAACTTTACCGAGAATGGGCTTCAAATTTGATTCTTCACAACTTAACTCTTTTAATTCTGCTTTCAATTTACGAGAAATGTAATATAAATTAATTTACCGACAATAAATTAATAAAAGGGAACACTCGAAGCAATAATATAAGATTAATCTACTTGTTTTGGGCAGTTATAGAATAAAGACCAAGCTACCAAGAATAATAAACAATTTCAAATGGAGTGGTTCCACTTAAGGCCGCCAGATGTCGGTCCCTGTTGGTTAGAATTTCTACCGACCAGTGATTTACTTGCATGAATAGCTCCATATAAAGTGGCTTTATAAATATACAAAAAACATGAAAAGGAGGCATTTGTATTTTCGAATCACAATAACCTACATATACTTTTATCATTTTCACGCATTTAAATGTTCATGCAGTATAAAATAAGGTTTTGCATTATTATTTATTACTGCGATGAGAAATGTTTTGGAAATTTTCACAATGGCACCAAAAAACCCCCGAAAAGAAAAGAAAGAAAAAAAAAACATAAATTTTTTTCAAAAAAATTCACATGAATTCGATATGAGAACATGAAGCTGAATATGACAAGATCGGTTCCGTTAAAACTTGATTTTCAGCGGTAGAACACGGACCAGTCTATTCAGAATAATTTCAATGATTTTTTCCCGATATCTTTATTGAGTCACTCTGTATTTAATTGAGTGCATTTTTAAATGTCTTTTTTACAGCTGTAAAAATTACAAAATTGTCGTTCCCGCAACATGCCAACTTGCTTACTATGGAAATGACTAAGAGATTGGTATGTATATCTCGTGCTGAATATGTCTTAGCGCCCTCTCTCGTCATTGTCTCTAAATATTTAACAGATATAATGCCAAATCTTCTCTTCAATAAATATTTCTAAAATTGTATGTTTTTCCAACTCGTAGATTTTTCTCGATCTCGTTTTACATGCCCAATAGTTTACATTTATAGTTGCTATTAAGATATTGCTTTGGTTTTCAGAAATTAGTAAATATTTATTGTAACTTTACAGTCGTCTAGTGATTAAACGAATTTATTATTATATTTGTTTATTATTTCAACATGAATACTCCCACTGCCCCAGCAATTTTTTAAAAAAATGTTCCGCTTCAACTTCCTGTTAATCTGCCTTCGATTTTAAGAAAACTAAATCACTTTTCTTTGATTTTATATTATAACTTAAAAGACGTTTTAAAATAATCGAGAATATTATCTATATTTCGAACTGAAAGCATCTGAAATATCCCAGAAAATAAAAAAACTAACGAGATATTTGTTTCCTTCTTCTTTCAGGAATAGAAATGCGTTACGTATTGGTAAGTTCAAGCTTTTTTTCTGCTTAAGATAATATAAACTGCACAGCCACAGATTTTCTATACTTAGGGACATATAAATTTACATGTATTAAATTATCTTATTTATTGACAAGTATTTGAATTTTTTTAAAAAAATTACCGATTTTTTTCCCACGTACTGATGCATTGAAATGGTTTTTTTATATATATATTTGTTGAGTTTGAATTTTACAGAGGCATAAACTTATTTCCGACGAAAATTCATTTTATAACAAATGTGACAAAATTATTAAAATATATAAGAATCCATCAATTATAAATAACACTATTTTTCTGAGTAAAATAAAATTTACTTAAAATCAATCATTTACAACAAAATAATAATTTTTATGACTGTTTCAGTCCAAGATAAAGTAAAATGTTTTCTGAATAGCTTTTCGAATGTATTATTCTAATTTCCATTCTAGTAATATATCACCGTGTACTGGAATTCTAATATTTATTTCAATTAAATTAAGAAAATGTATTTTATAAAAATAATTGTGAAATCACATTGAAACAGAATGCGTGCGAAACTTTGGCAACGCTTAACGGAGGGTTTGATTAAAGTTCGGCGGTCATTAAAGTGCAAATAATTTTTTTCTTCAGTAAGGCTAATTTAAGGTGAAGCATTATCATGAAATTGTTATACGCAAAATCGATGCGAAAAAGCAGACGAAAAATTACGCAGTGAAATTATTAAAAAAATAAAAAGATATAATTCACGCAGGTATCGCTACGCTCCCCTCATACTCGAGAAGAACTATTTTTTGCTTTTATCAAACATCTTTTTAAATTGACGTTGACGTTGACTTCTGCGGGCGCCTAGAGCGCTCCTCTAGCCCGAATCTTGTAAAATAAATGTTCCTTTGGGTGAAAATGGGAATTACATTCTTCTATGTTGTTTCCTGGATGCTGATAAGAACTTTGAGTAAAATTGGGCGAGTAGAACTGTTGTTATCTTGAAAAAAGTCACGGAGACACTAGCGATTCCTGGTGGTTATAAGAGACTTTAAAAGATGCTGGATGCTGTTTGAAAAGTGTTCTTGAGAAGGAAATTGAGGTGGTGCATTCCTATTCGTCGAGAGGATGTACACTTATACTGCTGCTATTGGCTGCCCTTGTTGTTGTCAAGTCTTGCATAAATTTTATTTATATTTAAAAGTTGATATATGGGGTTATGGGGGGGGGTTATGAGAATCAGAGAGGATTTGTCTGGGTCTTTTTACAGATGGAGTAATAACATAATTTTCAAGATTTTTAATATTAATATTATCTATGTTTTGTAGGGAATTAAAAAAGGCTTTAGATAATGTTCGCACATGTGTTTTAAAGGTTTTAATTTGTAAAGCTTTATTTATTTCTGAGTTTTTCATGAACATGGTAGCTTTTGCAATCATCCTAATAATTGAGCTCTGGGAATTTTCCAAAAGTTTTAAATTTGATTTGGCGCAGTATGCCCAAATAGGACATGCATATGTGAGGACTGGGCGCATGATGGCAGTGTAAATTAGTAGTTTATTATTGATATTCATTTTAGATTTTCTATTAATTAAAGGATAAACCTTGTGTGATAAACGTCTGAATTTTTCACGTGTGTTAATAATATGTTTTCTCCAGGTTAGATGCTTATCGAATGTGAGACCTAAATATTTGGCGGAAGTATCCCAAGGAATGTTTTTGTTGTAAAAGGTAGGTGGGGGTGGATTTTGTTTTTTCTTAGTGAATAGTAATGCGTTAGATTTTTCAACATTAATTTTTATTTTCCATTTATTGTAATAGTTTTCAAGAATATAGAAAAGGTTTTTTAGAGCAAAAGTAACTGATTTAGGATTTCTGAATTTGGCGACAATTGCGGTATCATCTGCATACATGTTCAGGCTGGTGAGGCTGTAATTTGGGATATCGTTAACGAAAAAATTAAATAAAAAAGGCCCGATTAGACTTCCTTGAGCTACTCCAGCATTAATTTTTCTAGAAGTTGAAAGTGTATCGTGAACTCTGACCTGGAAGAATCTTTCGTTGCAGTACGAATGAAGAAGTTCAATGAGTGGGGGTGGGAAGTTGTTTTTGATTAGTTTATAGGTTAGGCCTTCCAGCCAGACTCTGTCGAAGGCTTTGGCTATGTCCAAAAAAACTGCTCCGGTGGATTTTTTTCGTTGAAAACCAGAAGTAATAATTTCGGTGAGTTTTAATAGTGGGTGAAGATTAGATAGTTGGTTAGTGAAGCCATATTGGTTAAGGTTAGTGAGATTGTTATCAGTGATGAATCTGTTAAGTCTTTTCAAAATAATGGATTCTGTAAGTTTGCCTAATTTTGGGAGGAGGGAAATTGGTCTATAACTATCTGGTTGGTTTGCCTTTTTGCCTGGTTTGAGTATAGGAAAAATAATAGCAGTTTTCCAAATTTGAGGGAAATGATTGAAAGTGAGAATTTTGCTAATAATAATTGTGAGAAGGAAAATAATTTTGATGGGCAGATTTTTGAGCATTTTATTTGTGACATTATCATGACCAGGAGCTTTTTTGTTTTTAAGTTTTTTGATGTAGTCTAAGATATCTTGTGGGGTGGAGGGTTCAGTATTATCGTGAGGAGGGGGGGAGGAGAAGTAATTTTGAATTGTTTGTGTGACATGTTTGTCAAAATTAAGATCTGTACAAGGATTATTTTGAAATTTTTTTTCGAGCTGATCCGCTAACACTTCAGCTTTTTGATCGTTAGTTATTGCAGTGCCATGTTGGATCAGCTATCCCTCCCCTCAATACGAGGGGAGGGATAGCTGATCTTTTATTTTTAAAAAATCTAGTAGTTGTCCAGAGCGAATTATCTTGTGTGTTTAAAGATTCAAGTTTTTGATTCCAGGATTTTTGGGTAAATTTGTGTATTTCTTTTTTAATGATATTTTGTGTTCTATTGAGTTCAGTTTTAATGTAGGGGTTAAGTGATCTTTGATATTGTTTACGTAAATTATTTTTGAGTTTCAATAAGTTTTTAATATGGGAGGGAGTGAAAATATTGTTGGATTTTTGAATGGGTTTAGATGCAGTTTTATGTGATTTAATAATATTATCAGTTAGAGCTTGAATATTGGTTTCTAGTTCTTGGGTGTTATTGATTTGGGAGAGACTTAAAAAGTTAGTGGTGTCATTAAGATGTTTATTGAACGCTGACCAGCATGTATAGATGGCGCTGGTGTTGATACTGTATCGAATTTCGTATGAGAATTCAAGTAGAATTGGGTTGTGATCTGAATTTAATTCGGGGATAGAAGTAATTTTGTGCGGGTGATGGAATTCCCTTAATAAAGCAATGTCTATTGTGGAGGAAGAGTTATAGCCGAATCTAGTTGGGGTGGGAGGGAAAAGAATTTTAAGATCGAGTTGATTTGAAAAGTGTTTGAGTTGAATACCTCTAGTACAGTTACGTGCACAGTTCCAATCTTTATGGTGTGCGTTGAAATCGCCAAAAGAATGCAGTTGCTATTTGTTTGTATTAAAGTTTCAAGGTCTATTGTGTAAAGAAGAGGATCACAATTAGGAGGAATATAAATAGAAGCTATTGAGATTGGGCTTTGGTTAGGTGGGGTTAAGACTATAATAGTGGTTTCCACCCACTGAAGGGGTGGGGTAGGTAGGTTAAAATGTTTAAGTGAGCGTTTAATTAAGATCATCGTACCACCGGAAGCAACTTCGTTTGTAATTCTGTCATGACGATAGTAAGTATAATTTGGAACAAAAATGTTGAGAGTGGGTTTAAGGTGAGTCTCTTGTATAAGAAGAATGTCAGGTGATTGTTTAATAATAAATTCCCGAAGCTCAACCATTTTAGAACTGATTCCATTGGCATTCCAGGAACAAATCTTAAGACCCATTGGGTTAAAATTTAGGTTTGTGCTATTAATCGTCATTATTATTATTGTCCATAATGGCTTCGAGTATGGCGAATTTCTTATTTGCACTGCCTTTGGCAGCTTTGATTTTTGGTAGATTGGTGAGTAGCCCTGGGAGTATGAAGAAGATTTCTGCTAACTCCTGCAGTTGGTCAATAGCATTGATGAAGTTTGTCATTGGATTATTAACGTTGCGGTTGCTTATAGGAGTTCGGTTGGTTCTTTTGGTGTTTAGATTTTCTTCGTTGGGGAGCTCTCTCTGTTGAGTGTTAGAGGCGGCACTTGCATATGAAAAGTTCTCTCGAACAGGGTTATTGATTATGATCTTTTTGTTGACTGTAGATCCTTTTGGAGGTTTTGGGAAAGATTTACAGCCACCGTAGGATGCTGCGGGGCCTTTAGCATCACAATTGATACAGGTGATGTCTTCTATTTTGCCATTTATGGTGCATTCTCTGGTGGGATGGGCGCCGGAACATTTCAAACATCGAGGGGCCATATGGCAGTTCTGCGAACTGTGATGGAAGAAATTACAGTTAAAGCACTGTGTGACTTGATTGCTTTTATAAGTATCTATGGTGATGGATATATAGCAGAGTCTATTGATATCGTAGATTTTTTGGTTTAGTTCATTTCTGGGGAGGGTAACCATGAAGATTGGAAGTGGAAGCTTAGTTCGCCTGTTAATGAGTTGGTTAATTTTTGTGGGAATGAATCCAAGTTCTTCGAGCTCTTCTTGAATATTTTCTATTGTTGTATCACGCGGAAGACCTTTAATAACAATTTTAATTGGTCTATTATTTTTTGGTTGGATAACATAGTATTCGAATGGTTTATTGGATAAGGAGTTTGTCAATTGCCGGTATTCTTCAAATGTGTCGGTGTATAATTTTATATACTCTCCAGAGAGTCTGGTTCTTAATTTTGGCATTTCCTTTGTTAATTCTTGTAATTGGAGGTAATTTTAAGCATTACGGGCGGAGGTAAGTTTATAGGAGTTGTCAGATTATTAGTTGGCTTTGATTGGGTGGGAGTTCCGATTTCATTCGATGGTTTTGGATTTTCTTTTAAAGTTAATTTTTCAAATTCATTTTGAGTTTGCAGAGGTAAGTTAAATGAAGGGATCAAATTTAGTTTCTTAACCATTTTATTTTTGGGGGGAGTGACAAAGCCGTCAATATCTTTCCGTTTGTGTGAATTTCTAATTGGAGAGGAAGGGGGAGTGTGATGGACAGGGCAGCCAGCAGTATCGCA
Source organism: Nephila pilipes (assembly GCA_019974015.1). Classification (NCBI taxonomy): domain Eukaryota; kingdom Metazoa; phylum Arthropoda; class Arachnida; order Araneae; family Nephilidae; genus Nephila; species Nephila pilipes. Next base: position 10,084 of record BMAW01062784.1, read on the forward strand.
AGGCGCTGAAGAAGTGTACTCACCCTCCAGTTGTTTAAGTTGATTTTCTTTTTCCAATACCTGGTTCAGAGTTTCAGTGTATTCCTGGCATTCCGTGTCATAATTAAAAGAGTTGAAAAGAGCAAGCTGATTTTTGTAGCCTTCTTTGATCTTTGCACAGGCTCCAATTTGATTTTCAATTTCTCTTCTTCTGATGCAGGGGTTGGGGTAGCCTTCAGACAGAGATGGTGAAGATGATCTTGATTCGTCGCTATGTTCCATATCTTGATTGTCGAAATTCGAAGCCATGGTCGGTGAAGGGTGTTAGAGAAATTTTTGGAGGGTTCCCTCGCAAGATAGCACTGAAAAGTGCTGCTTAGGTATTTACGTTGCAGTCAGTGAAATTTCAAATGAACAGAACAACAGATTAATACTTTTTCTTTGTTTCGCCTGCTTATCTCCAGCTCACTTCCACATTCCAACGTGACCACAATCCAAAGTCTTGATTCTTTTTTCTTAACTCCAAAATAATAGGGTTGTTTTTCTAACAAAATTTTTTATATTAATGTAATAATTTAGATTGACAATTAAAAAGATTAGTGGTAGTTAGAATTTAACTTGAAATATAATGCGTTCAAACAGAGAAAATTAGTGAAATTAAGGGTAAAAATATACCTGGTCCCCTGAAAGAGATTGGCGATTTTGGTCTGGCGCCAATCCTGATCGCGCGGAACAGACTGCAAACAGAAATGCAGGCCATAACAAAGAAATTTCAATGAACACAATACAACTAAAACCATCCAAGATATTGTATACATCCTTTCGCACATACAGACTATTTATACATTTTAGTAACTAAACGTTTCATTCATACACTCAGTCATCTCACTGCTTTTTTCTCCGTTGTTTCCAAATCGTATAGAAACTTAAGATTTTTTTCTATACAGCAGTCATTTACTAATAAACTAGAAAAGAAACTCTGAACAAATTTTAAACTAGACAAAACAAAACAAACCTTTACCAGCCGACACATCCACCGTAGAAGTAACTGACCTTAATTAGATATACCGTTAAACATTCAAAAATAAAGGTAAAATCTAAACCAATCAGATCACTCGGGTTTCAACGTAATACTTTAGGGTTACCATAAAGAAAAGCTCACCCATGAGTAACCATAAAGAAAAAAAACATCGCCCAGCTTGGGAGAAAACAAGGCACCCTCAAGTACAGTCTAACATATCACACCAAATAAGATGACACAAAACCTTCCCTGAAGGGGAGAGGGAAGAGAGAAGTGAAGAAAATCTATTTTTGCGAACACACCGCAGTAATGAGCTACACCAGAAGTCAAAGTCTTATGTGTCCAAGGGAAAGCAGAGATTGTGGCAGTTCTCAACACCACGGCGGCTTCTCATAGACACAAAGAATTTCATTCACATAGAGATGGCGCTTTCTAGCGTCAACAAATGTTAATTATAAAATTTTCTGCAGCAAGTAAAAAACTCCAGTTCTTTTTTTCCCTCTATAATATATAAATGTATACATAGAACAATGGGTCTACTCCATCCCTCAAGGTAAATCACATCCTCCACTTCATTAATCCAGAAACAAGCTGTCATTCAAATACAATAAGAGTTTCAATTGAAGGTACGTATTTGTAATTTTATTTGAAAATAAAATGAGTATTGATATTATTAGAAAATCATGTGATTCGAAGGAAGGGACAATAAATAAGTCAAAAATGTAATCAACTCTTTAGAAATTATTAGGGCTATTAGCCTGGGGGGAGGAGAAAACCAAACAAAAAAACCTTAAAATAAAGCATTTGTACAGGAGATTTGAGTTTGAAATAAAAAAAATATACTTTTCTTTGAAATAAAAAGTATACTTTTTTTTTGTTCTTTATGTCAATTTTCAAAAGTCAGAGCATTAGTTAGTTCCATTTCTTCTCAATACGTCTTATATTTATATGTTAATTTCTACCAATATTCATGTGTTGGCAGTTACATTTTACTTTCATGCAAATATATCTTTGATTTATTTTATTTTGAATTATTTTGTACCAATTCTATAAGAAAATAGTAATAATAGAGCTTATGACAATCATCTTTACATATTTACTCTTCACAATTACATTTGTTATGAATTTCTTCTGAAGAAATTTTAGAAGAGAGAGGAGAATTACATGCCCCACCTTCGCTTTGTCTCTTAGACCTGCTGTGGGGTAGAATGAGTTTTCGAGGCATTCAGAAGTTTGAGTAATTTTTTTTTTCTATCCTAAACATATTATTTTTTCAATACATCGAATCATATAAATATATTTTCAAATGAATAATAAAGAAATTGTTGAAAACGTTAGCCATTGTTATAATATTTCAATTACTTAAAAAAGAGGGGGGGGTCTAAGAAATACATGAATAAAGTAATATTACATAACTTTTTTTTTTGCCCCTGTTTCTCTGTTTCTATTTTAATTGATTTGTTTCTTTGTTTCCGAAATTTTTGGGCCAAAGCTAACAGGTCAATTGAAAAGTTCCCGGCCTACCAAAGTAAAACATATTTTTTTCGCAAAATTAGTTTTTTTATTCAACATAATTCCCTTCAAGGATGATACACTGATTATAGCAACCCTCCAACTTTTCGATACCATTTTTGTAGTACGATTTGTCCTTTGCTTCAAAATAGGCCTCAGTTTCGGCGATCACCTCTTCATTCGACGAAAATTTCTTCCCAGCGAGCATTCTTTTGAGATCTGAGAACAGGAAATAGTCGCTGGGGGCCAGATCTGGAGAATACGGTGGATGAGGTAGCAATTCGAAACCCAATTCATGGATTTATGCCATCGTTTTCACTGACTTGTGACACGGTGCATTGTCTTGATGAAGCAGCACTTTCTTTTTCTTCAAATGCGGCCGTTTTTCAGCGATTTCGTCCTTCAAACGGTCCAATAACGCTATGTAATAGTCGCTGTTGATGGTCCTTCCTTTTTCAAGGTAGTCAATGAAAATTATTCCATGCGCATCCCAAAATACAGACACCATAACCTTGCAAGCCGACCGTTTTCCCACGCTTTGGAGCGGGTTCATCGTGTGCAGTCCACTCGGATGACTGTCGACTGGACTTCGGAGTGAAATGATGGAGCCATGTTTCATCCATTGTCACATATCGACGCAAAAACTCGGGTTTATTACGCTTGATCATCTTCAAACACTGCTCCGAATCATCAACTCGTCGTTGTTTTTGTCAAAAGTGAGCTCGCGCGGCACCTACTTTGCACAGAGCTTTCTCATACCCAAATATTCGTGAATGATATGATGTACACGTTCAGTTGATAACTTTAGAGTGTCTGCTATTTCATTCAATTTCAATGGACGGTCATTCAAAATCATTTTATGGATTTTTTTAATGTTTTCGTAGTTAACAATCTCTTCTGGACGTTCACCGTCTTCGGTGCTCATTTCACCACGTCTAAACTTAGCATACCAATCCTTGATGGTTGATTTTCCTGGGGCAGTGTCCGGAAACTCGGCATCAAGCCAAGTTTTTGCTTCCACTGTATTTTTTCCCTTCTAAAAGCAATACTTTATCAACACCGGAAATTCCTTTCTATCCATTTTTTTCACAATAACAAAAGTTGCTTCATTCAAAATGCTATAATTCACAAACTAATGATCCGACAGCTGTCAAATTTATACACGGATCTTTTGAGGGGTACGCCTAACTAAGAAACATATGGATTTAATTCTAGTAGAACCATCTATGTGTCAGGCCGGGGACTTTTCAATTGACCTGTTAGTTCATTTTTGAATTTAAATTCATTTATGAACTTCAGGTGATTTTAGTAGAATAAATTTTAGAAATTAGTGCTATGCTTTTGATTTTCAAGTAATGGTTTTTTACGGGTAAACTTGAGAAATATTTTCTGATAATTCAAATTTTTTGATGGACGCTGCTTTTGATGGACGTATAGTTTCAACAAAGAATTCGTCGTCTAGATGGATGCTAAGCTAATCAGAAATGAAAATTCTCACATTGAATTGAAATGTGATGAAGAGTAATTCACTTTCTTTAAAGTACTGTTACTATATTTTATAAGAGACACTTCTTACAATTTTTCGTATTCCCTGGAATCGCGGATTATGGTTGTGCTTCATAAATGTATTATTTTATTTCCTTCTGGATGCTAGTGAAAATAAAAGGAAATTTGAAGGACCTGAATGAAATAAAACGCAGCTAAAAAGAGCAGTCCAATTCTACCCCTTCCCTCTCAAGGAAAAAAAAAAGAAAACAACACAACACTGCACTTTGCCGAAACGAAGAAAAAAAAATTTTAGAAAACATGTTTAATTTGACACCACTATTTTTATTGCAAAAATATATACAAATATAACTAAGCCAAACTGATTAAAAGAACCATTGTAGAAGTATTAACAAAACAACCTTTCGAGGTTGTAAAAATGATAATAAAAAGCACTCTTAGTAATCAGGATTTTGTGTTTCACTTCAAATTGTGGTATTTTATATGTGGGAAATGGTCAATTCTGACTGAATAATAAAATGGGTGGCACTGACTTTTTTTTTAAAGTAATATCTGTGTCTAGTTATATGCTTTTATAGGAAGGATTGGTCCGATGTTTGATTGCGATTCGAATGTCTGTCCCCGAATGACACGATAGCATAGCTGGTTGTACCCGATCTAACACATTGAAAGACTATTTCGCTATCCAGATGGCGCTAGTTACCATAGATTTTGGATAACAGCTTGAGAACTCTTCAGTGTTATTTTCGAAAATTTTTACCTTTCTCCTCTGACACTAACAGATACCGCGAATGGAAACGAACAATGATCAGCAAAATGAAATGGATTACAATGAAGACTCAAGATCCCCCATCTCTTCCATATCCGCAAAATCTGACGACACCAGCTCACCCTTTAAATGAAAACAAAAAGTCGAATCACAGATCCGAAATTTAGCTGAACTTAGAGAAAGATTCGGATCTAGACTGGCTCGCAACTTTCCTATTCACAAGGATTGTGAACATCCAGATTATAAAGGTGCCCTGTATGTTATCAGGATGCAAGATAAAGAATTGATACGGCTCGAGGGTGAGTGCCTTTTTCAAGCATCTTACGATACTGCTGGCTGCCTTGTTCATCACACCCCGCACCCCTCCCCAAGCATAAACTCTACTAAAAGCAATTGTATCGACTCTGATGGTTTCAAGGCACCACCTAGAAGAAAAACTGTTCGTAAATTAAATTTATCAACTAACTCTCAAACCAAAATCCCCAATCAAAATAAATATCAAAAATGAGCTGCAACTGAAAATAACCAAAATCTTGATAATGATAGTGCATTTGAACAGAACTCTGAAAATAAATCTAACGAAACTAAGAATTTCCCACCCACCAATTATGCTGATAATAAGTCAAAATTACAGACAACACCTTAAAGAACTAACAACTGAAATTCCCACCCTACGTACTCGTCTTTCAGGCGAATATATCAAATAACTTTGAAGAATACCGATCGCTTAACAATGTTCTGAATACCAAACCTTATGAATTCTATGTCATTGAATCTAAAATTACACGTGCTTTGAAAATTGTCATAAAAGGATTACCAAGAAATATAGACGTTAATGATATACATGAAGAACTCGGTTTTAATCCAACAAAAGTAAATCAGTTGACTAACAGGCGAACGAAGCTCCTGCTACCGGTCTACATGGTTCCTTCATCAAGGAATGAAACTAATCAAAAAAATCTTCGATCTCAATAAAATCTGTTACATGTCAATTACAATAGATAATTAGAAAAATAATACAACCACTCAATGTTACAACTGCAACAAATTCAATCACAGTGCACAAAATTGTCATATGATTGATTCCACGATGCATCAAATGCTCTGGTGCACAACCACCCGCGACTGCCAAATTAAAAACAAAATCGAAGAAATTACTTGCATAAATTGTAACGCTAAAGGACACTCCGCTTCATATTAAGGATACAAACTTTCTCCCAGCCTCCTAAAGGATCAATTAACAAAAACAATTCCACACAAAATAAAACCATCAGAGAAAACTTTACAATCTCACAAGCAGTTGCTACAACACCACAGATGGCACTGCCTACCATTGAAAATTCAAAAATATGTAAAAATACTCCTCACTATTATAATCAAAGCAAAAACTATAACTCTGTTAACAGTTTAATTCAAGCAATAGAACAACTTAAAGGCCTTGTAGAAATTTTCGTTCTCTTACCAGGACTTTTAATAAAAGCAACGCGGCAAATAAAATTCCAATTATACAAACACCACTTTTTAATTATTACATTTTATACTCATATATATTGTCATCTAAATTTTTCACGTTGCAAGTAATTTGAGCAGAAGAGAGGCCTCGCTGATGCTCGTCAATACTCTTATGTCTGTCTTAAACCTACTTTTTGCGTTACTACTAGAGCAGGGCTTCTTAAACTTTTGTCATTCACGACCCCATTTATGATTGCGAGTTTCTTGACGACCCCATACATGAATTATTGTTTAGCTGCAGGTTGCACGTGTGTACGCGCGCGCATTCCTCCCTTTGATTTTGTGTGATATTTAGAGGTGGCGGTCAGAGTGGGAAGTCAGCGGCGCGCTGTTTATTCAACATGTATGATACCGACAAACGCACTAACAATGTATAGACACAGTATAATAATAGCGATCATCGATCGTTTACTGCTGTCGGTGGAGATAGCTCAAAACCTTCAACAAATGCGCGTGTCTAGACGCTGCAAGTCCATTGTATTCCGCCAACTCTAGTGATGTTATAAAATGGTATATATAAATATTTGACATTAAAATCTCTCGCGACCCACAGTTTAAGAAGCCCTGTACTAGAGCGTTCTGCGCAAGCAGAAATCAACGTCATTTTTTCCATTATTCTCTTTTGAACTAAGATTTATTTATTTCAACATTATCAATTGCACAGAAGCAGCAGTCACATGATAAATCGAGTGTTAGCTTGGGCAAGCATTTTACTCTTGTTTCACTTTTGAAAGCAGGAAATTAAGAAAATATTCTAGCAGTTTACGATGCGCTAGTGTATTTTCGTAGTTTAATAAATATATTAGTTACTTAGTTTATTGTATAGTCAGATGAGGAAAACAAATAAAGAAAGTGGAAGTAGTTAGGAAAAAAGAAGCAAAAACATTATTTCCCCCCCTCTTTTGAAGAGAATTGTTTTATAGTTCTTATAATTTCTTTTTTACCAACGAAGTTATATCGTTTTTTTTTTTAATTAAATTTTTTTTTTTTTTTTTACCATCCGAAGATGTATCATTTTAATTTTTTATTATTTTTTAAAATTATTTATATAAAATATATAATTTTACTTTTTCTCTAATATTAGTTGTATTTTACAACACCCTCAATATTTTTAACCCATTTACACACAAAAAGGACAGCTAATAGCAATATCAGTAGTATCACCTCTCAGACAATGGAAATCCTGCATCTCAGATATTCATCAGGCAACAACTTAATCTTCTATATGAACTTTTCTTGGATTCCACCGCCAAAAATAGGTTTACAGATTTTTACTGTCAACCTAATTTTTGAACCATAAGCTATTAATCTCCATGTCAGTATATATTTTTACTGATAACTCCATCCATGAAGAATGTATCAAAACAATACACAGGATTCGTGCTTTGGGATGTCTTCGCACTCTAGGCGCCTGCAGAAACATCAACGTCAACCACCAGGTGTCACTGGTGACGCTGGTTATTATGAAAACTTTTGCATCGAAAACAGCATT
>BMAW01062791.1:0-27554 GCA_019974015.1 Nephila pilipes
GTTTTAATTTTTTCCCCCGTTACTGGGTTTTAGTAACAAAAATATCTGAAACCATGCAAATCATTGCTCAGAAAGTATTTAACGGAACACAAACTTTGATTTCAAAATAATTTTTGTGTATATTTCGTAAGATCACGGACTGACTTTTCTGTTCAAACTGGTTTCTTTTTTACTAAATGATTACAGTTTATCATTTTCACTCTTTTTAGGCAACAGCATCAATTGGTTCAGCTTCATGTATTTCAAATGCAATTCAAAGTTTACTTTACAAAGAATTATTTTATTTATTTATTTGTTTTACTCACATATGTAGATCAATGACGATGACTCAGTTGCTTTACCAAATCATTTCCTATAGTAACTGTGACACATCTATTTTAACGATATAAAATATTTGGCCAATACCTTCTGTAGCAAAAAAATTCGTCAATTTTGTTATTAATGGGGAATATAGTTTTTGTTGATGAAAATCTCATATCCTGCTTTCCAAATAAATAAAATGATAAATTAAAAATTTTTACTGTGAAAGTCTTTCTTTTTCATATAAGAATGCACTTGCAAGAGGAACAATTTATTAAAAGTACTTGAATAGCGCAGAAGGTCTAATTGAATTGTAATAAGTTAACAGACTTTCAAATTCCTACTTATATATATATATATATATATATATATATATATATATATATATATAAAATAATATTAATATTGCAGTTACTGGTGTTCAAAAATTTAGGACAAAGAGGAAGATTAGCATATCAGCGAAACGAAGAGGCTGAGCGAATTAAAATACCAATGAATGATTAATTAGGGTAAGGTACGGTAGCACATGCGCAGATATGCAGCTAGACATAATGCAGGAGTGTCGGAGCAGGATAAAACACACTCGCGGTGTAAGCTCAACATTTCTGGGAGAGGCGATTGCACGGCGTGTATCAGCTTGAACGACTTCAAGTTGCTGCCTCAGTGTGAAATGTCGAACAATCAATTTGTTGTACGATGTCTGGATTATTTTATCTGAGGTCGAATCATAGGAAAGAGAGAGGAAGGTCGTAGTGTGACAAGTGTGGTTGCGGAGTTTGGGTTCGCTCACAGCATTGTTTCACAATTTTGGAGAGAATTTCAAACTACAGGAACAGCTGTCCGATGATTCAGGAGTGGTCGTCCACGAGCAACGAACTATCGGTATATTGCCCTACCGGCCAGAAAGAACATGCGGCAGACAGCGGAAAAATCACTAGACTCACGGCACGGGCGATTAGACGACCGATAGTTTTACCGTTGCCAGGAGTCTACACATTGGTGGTCTGTTTGCACGACGACCTGTATGGTGTGCACCTTTAACACCTACACGTCGGAGAAGGCATTTTCTGTTGTGCCGGAAACACCAGAATTGGACAGATAATCAGAGGAAAAGAGTATTCTTTGCGGATGAGAGCAGGTTTAGTCTGAGTAGCGATTTTGGACGCATACACATCTGGAGAGAGCTAGGAACTCGCAATAACCCGTCCAACATCATCGAAAGAGACCGGCTTGGAGGTTGCGGTGTTCTCGTTTAGGGAGGCATCATGCATGGTTGCCGTACCGACCTTAACATCTTCGAAGGAGATTCTGTCATCAGAATCAGCTATTGTAACGAGATTTTTCTTCCGTATGTGAGTCTTTTTAGATGTTTTATGGTTCCATAGTTCCTTTTCATGGACGATAATGCTCCATCATCGCACAGTAGCTATCGAAGAGCTATTAGACAGTGAAGATATTGAATGCATGGAATGGCTGCAAGGTCTCCGGATCTAAATCCCATCGAGCATGTATGGGGCATTATAGGGAGATACTTGGCAACACGCAACTTCCGGCCAGTAACGATTCCAGAGCTCCGATTGACGGTACTAGACGAATGGGCTGCAATGCCTCAACAACTCATTGACAACTTCATACTTAGCATGGCCAGACCGGCGTAGCTGTCAGGAGAGATCATATCCCCTGCTAAACGTTGGATGTTTTTGGTTGGTCGCCTGTCACATGGATGTTTCGGCTTTCAGTCGCATTGTCCTCCATGCTATTTTTTACAATAAAGTTATTTTTTTATCCTTTTGATTTCTCTTTTGATAAGTTTTACTTACAATACTCTTGTTTTTTCATCTTGGGGGCGCCCCCCCCCCCTTATGATATTATTTGTGCTTATTTGAAAAGCTTTCGCACATCGTTATATTGAAAAAACCATCTCGTCCTTGATTTTTGCACACCAGTGTATAAAAGTTCACCTTTTAAATTTTTAATATTATCCTCTTTCTGTGAAAGATTATAGTTACAAGTATTTATTTCTTCGATAATCATTAAATTTCTGTAATGACTACGTCATAGCCAAATTCATTTATTAGAACTATCTTTGAAAAGCTACTATGAATTTTGTCGCTAAAATTTAATGAAAAAGTACTATTAGAATAAGCTCAAGACCTCTCGTTTCGATCGATTGGCCCATTATTATTAAAAAGAAAATTTTTCAGACTCGGGCCTAATTAAAATTAAAGATAATCTTTAACTTACGGTCAGGTGGGGCTAGAAGATTTTTAAGATTTTAATTTTTATTTATTTTGAGATATTAACTTTTCTTCATCTCAAATGGAAAAGTTTTGCCATCGTTATCGCATAGTAAACCAAAATTTCTTCTGACGTTGAGTTTTAAGACAATAGTTAATTAAATAGTAACTTTTCAAATAATTCACTTGTGTAATTTAGCCTATTTTTTACATAGTTCCTCTATCTTCTACATTATATTATATTCAATGGAAAACAGTTTCTTCTATGTTGACGATTTTTATTCATTTGGATCGGACGTAGTGTTATGTGCCCTTTAATTTAACCTTTACATTCTGATCTCAATAATTGAGTGCCCTCTCTTTGTATTGAAGTATTGAAAAAGCGAACTTTTACAAGTTATTTAACCTGTTTTGTTTTTGTTATATGTATGAATACGACAAAAATGGGTTATGTTTAAAAAATTTGATACTGTTAGAGAAATTATATGTTTTTGCGTGATGAATTCTATTACGAATAATAATGATTTTAGCCTTAATATACACAAAGTGTGAGAGATTTCTTTACAATTATATCTTATTAAAATGCAGACATTTTTTTTTGTTTACTATTAATACAGTCTTTTTCAACGAAAATCAATTTTATTTTTCCTAAAGAAAAATAAGAGTATTAAAACGCATGAAAGCTCTTCATTTGTGCAAGTAAAATCTTTTATTTTTGTTTTCAGTTTCTTTGGATTAGCTTCTTTAATTTAAGTGACTGTGATAAATTAGTTTACCTGATTGTACCAATTAATGACACATTTAGTTTACGAAATTGGGGTTTTAATTAAACTGCTATACGTATTTGCTTAAATGATTAAAGCTAATACTAAATAATTAAAAAACAATGTAACTAAGTAATAAAAATTAATAAACAAACGTTTACAGTCAAATTGGCAAAAGAAAATTAGTGACTGCTTGATAGATCATGCTAATATAGTTTAGAAAACAATAAAATGAGCTCAATAAACCAATCAAGGAACAAAATGTAACACTGAAAACATTCATTCTCCAGTTTCTAATTAACTGAAAGGTGAATTAGATGACGCGACGAAAAAGTTATACTGACTGAAACAAATGCTTTTAAAGTCAAAATAAAAAAGCGTGGAAAAGCTTTACTCATGTAAAAAAAGAATGAAAACTCGAGGAAGAGTTCTTTTTGCAAATATATTTATTCATAATGGTTTATTTTTGCACTTATTATTGTACAGAATAAAAGCTGTACTTTACTTTAAATGCTGATAAAGTAATGATAATTTTTAATCGCGATTAACTGTCTTTTAAGTTCTGAAACCTGCTTCAAGAATTTAGAAAGAATATTACGAAGCTAAAAGGGTTTTGGAGCTGATTCTAAAAGTGATGGAACTGAAGAACTATCAAAAAATAATACAGGCTGGAGAATATATTACCAAAATAATAAGAAAGTTAATTCTATTATAAAAATAATAAGATAATAGAGTAAGCAGCGAAACTAATATTGATATTCTGGAACCTTCATCTTAAAAATATATAATTGTTCAGTTATTCATTATGATGGTTCTTTCAGCAATTGGCTATTTCATTTCGTTATGGAATGAGAATGGAAATAAACAAAATGAAGATATCTTTTTTACCAAATGGCTAATTTTTAAGTAGTGAATATAATTTACTCGAAGGTTATAATTCGACCAGTGCAGGGAATACAGCCATTTGGCGCTGAAGGAGTTATAACAGTTTGCCAAAGGAGATTTGTTGAATAACCGTTCCTTAGGAGACGAGATTATCATTGTTTGCATTGCATCTTAGAAAAGTTGTTATTTTGATCTGGTAAGTTTATCTTTTTTGGAGGAGGGTTAAGGAATCGAAGAAATGTACTGAAATGTTCATTCTGTTAGGTTTTTCATTGTTCTTATTAGTACGCCGAACACCAGTTAGCGACAAAAGTTTCGTGTGAAGCCTTTTCGTTAGAATGCATTGTCTCTCACTTCTGTAAGCAAATCCGGTGTATAAGTAACCTTCATTCACATTAGAGTTTTTTTTTTTGTTTCGCCAGAAAAATGACAAGTGAACAGTGTATTGTTGTGAAATTTCACATAAGACTCAGAAACACCGCAGCTGAAACCTATAATTTATTGAAAGAAGTGTATGCCAATGAATATTTATCACGTGCACTTGTTTTTTGAGAGCTTTAAGCGTTTTCAAGAAGGCCGATAAGACATTCCTATCAGGGTGGCCTTCCCACGTCAAAAACGAATGACAATATTAAGAAAATGAGTAATCTGGCTCGATCTAAACGTCGGTTAAGTATTCGTGTGATTGCTGAGACTGTACGAATTCACAAAGAATCCATACGGAAAATTTTTCCTCCAAGACAATGCGTTGGCTCATTTCACATTGTCTGTCAAGGGGTTTCTAGCCAAGTGTAGCATCCCAGTGTTAAATCCTCCGCCTTATTCGCCGGATCTTGAGCCATGCGACATCTGTTTCCGAAGGTGAAATCTGCATTAGAAGGAATAACATTTGAATCCGTTGAAACTGTGAAAGAGAAAAGTCGCGCATCCTAAAGGAGCTGACAGAAGAAGACTTCCAGCACTATTTTGAACACTGGAAGATTCGCATGGAATATTGTAATGAATAGAGGAGGGGTGTTTTTTGAAACCTGGTAATAAGTAAATATGTATGACATCAAAAATAAAATGTTTTACAGCGCCAATCTCACTATTTAAAAGTCATACCTCGTTTATGATGACTGTCCTCAAAATGTTTATGTTTCATAGATGAATCACGGTGTTTTCGAAAACCTGCTGCTACGGGTAATGTAACCACTGATGATTGATTTCCTGTCATAGTGGCTGCTATACCTGCATACGATTTTTTTTTGTTTCAAATGTTTATTAAATTTAATATATGTTATCCTTATTCTACTCTGTTTCTCATTATATATAAATGTCTTCTTTTAACACCTAGTTAACACGACATGGAACAGACTCGATGGATAAGAGGGAGTCAAGCGAATATAAAAATGACTTCTTTTCTTATTTACATTCAAATTCTGTAAATAAAAATAATAAAATTGTGTCTTTTTTCATTGTTCTTTTTGCTTAAGCGAAATAAACCTTGGTAGGAATGGATTTATCAAGAGAAATAGGAAGGTAGCCTAAGTATTTTCAGTTACCATATTGCTTGCAAAAAGAAGTATTTTGCAAAATATTAAATTTGAAGTGGAAAATGAAAGAGGAAAGAGATAGTGCTAACAACACCGTCTACCATTTTTTCAACTATATTACAGCCATTTCATTTTCAGTTTGAAATAAGAGCATTCGTATTGCCATCAGGTACTTTACAACAAAATATGTGAATTCCATTCAAATAATCAGAATAATTAAAAGTTTAATGTATGTTTATTTGATTGCTTTTGGTTACATATTAAAAATAAATACTTAACTATAAAATAATAACTTAAATAAAAATACTATGAACTAAAAATGTTAAAATGTTACTTAACTAAACTGCTGTTTGTAGAAAATGCAACACCATGAAGGAATCATCAGAATCAAATGAAATTTGCAGCAAATGTCAATTATAGGATATTATGCAAATTAATAAAGTTTCAGAGCCATCGCGCGTGCGCGGCGCGCGCAGCGCCCTCTGAATTGATGCTGAAAGCGTATAAATAAAGTTGAAAAAAGTCTATGATTATTTGTTAGTGGCAAACGTTTAGTGAGACCTGAGTATGCCTCCACGACGGAAGAATAAGAAATTCAAGCAACTTACGGAGTTTGAACGAGGGAGGATAATCGGCCTTCGAGAAGGAGGATTTTCCTATCGCGCAATAGCAGCTCGTATGCAGCGGAACAGTTCCACAGTGATGCGAGTTTGGAAGCAGTGGACCGACGAGCACCGAACAACTCGAAAAACAGGCACTGGACGACAGAAGGTGACGTCAGAGCGCGATGATCGACACCTGCTCCGCATGGCGGTGAATGATCGCACAGCTTCCTCCAGGCAGCTGGCAGCACGTTGGTCTACTGCTACAGGTGTACAATTGTCGGCTTCGTCAATTCGTCGTCGTCTGCTGCGCCGTGGATTGCGTGCAAGGGTGCCTTTATACAGGATTCCCCTCACGGCGAATCATCGACGGCTGCGTCGGCAGTGGGCTCTTGAGCACAGAGACAGGCGAGCTGATTGGCACCAAGTTGTCTTTTCAGATGAATCACGCTTCAATTTGTGGACCCATGATGGCCGTGTTCGTGTTAGACGTTATGCCGGTCAACGCTGCCTTCCTGAGTGTATTATTGAACGACATAGTGGTCGAACACCCGGAGTTATGGTCTGGGGTGCGATTTCGTATCATGGACGATCCAATTTGATACGAATTGAGGGTAATCTCAATAGCAACAGGTACGTCCGTGAAGTGCTACAGCCCGAAGTCGTTCCTTTCCTTCAAGGCATCCCTGGAGCTATCTTTCAGCAGGATAATGCACGCCCACATGTTGCGCGGACTGTTCGAGACTTCTGTTCAGCACAACGCATGCAACTTCTTCCTTGGCCTGCTTATTCACCGGATATGTCGCCTATTGAGCACGTGTGGGATATGGTTGGTCGGCGTCTCGCTCGTGATCCGCGTCCTGCAGTTTCCAAAGACGAACTTTGGTTGCGCATACAAGCGATATGGAATTCTCTTCCTCAAGCAGATATTCAACATCTGTTTGACTCCATGCCACGTCGTATAGCAGCACTTATTGCAGCGCATGGTGGCTGCACCAAATACTGATTTCGGACGCTTAATTTGTTTCTTTTGTTTTGAAAATTTCATCATTTATTTGTATCAGTACAAGTCGTTTCTGCATTAAATTTCATTTGATTCTGATGATTCTTTCATGGTGTTGCATTTTCTACAAACAGCAGTATATTTGTGTATGAAAGTAATTGAGCATGGAGGTTTTCAGAAAAAAAGTGAAAATGGTATTGAATTTCATGGAGTAGATCTCTTAATGAGTGTATACTGAATTAAAAAAGAATAATTTTTCTTGTGAATGATTTTTTGATTCAGGTAATTCATATTTAAAAAAAGTCTTTGTGTTTTATGCTTTATTATTTAATGTAATTTTTTTCTTACATTAAAAATTAATATATCACATTAAAAGAAATTTCTGAATCTTTTAGCAATAAAAATGTTTGTGTACAGAACAGTGGGTAAGCCACTGTTCTGTACACAAACCCACTGTACACTTCTATACCCACTGTTCTGTTTTGTCTGTTTCTGTTGGGGGGTGCATATCATCATCTTCGTGAAAGATGAAATTTCTATTGTTTAGAATTACCACTTGGTAAAAACTTGCAGCGACTCTCTTCTACAATAACGTTAGAAGTTAAAAAAAAGGCCTTACTCAACCAGCCAGAAGAGATGTCTTTTCAGCCTGGTTGGTATGAGCATGCAAAAAGCGACCGGTCAACTTTCCTTCGGATCCACTGGACCAGGGTTCGAAACAACGCTGCCGCACTCAAGGTCACCAACCAACTCTCTCCCCCTCCACGAAGTCGGAAAACCACTCGCGGCCGAAGTGGTGACTCAGGATATGAACACTAGATGGCAGCACAGCTACTGATTGCATACGCCCCAGACGCAAAAATACTTGTCTCTGTACGTCTAACTAAGACAAACACACACAAATCACGACAAAAGTGATATTCCGGCTCTGGAGCACGTGTCGATGAGACCCAGCACTCAACACGAGACAGCCGATGACTCAAATGAAAACTGTCCCAAGCAAAACTCAATTCAACAGTGAGAGGATGTATATCAATTGCAGTAATGGCTGACAAAATCGAAAAACAACCTTCTGTACAATTTCTTCGTATCATCACGATGATACTGGAGGAGGAGTGTGCAGTGACTCTCTTCAACAACAACGTTAGAAATTAAAAAAAGGCCTTACTCAGCCAGATGAGATATCTTTTCAACCTGATTGGTAGGACTATCAACTTCGGACCCCTTGGTCCAGGGTTCGAAACAAAGCTGCCGCATCAAGGTCATCAACTCTCTCCCCCTCCTCGGGATCGGAAAACCACTCGTGGCCAAAAACTAAAGAATATGCTGTATCAATCTTATTTCTCCTATTTAATAAGGTTTAAAGATTGATATAATTTTTTTTATTAAGTTACAAAAATAAAGATCATTTAAGAAAATAAAAAGGATACCATGAGAACAAAAATTCCTACTAACCGGAATCAGTGAAATATAACAAGATTGATAAGCCGATATAAAAAAGCATTTGATAATTGAAAAAACGGCCACAGTTTCAAACAAAAAAGGTTAAAAAGATACGAGTTTAATGAAATGAAAAATTCTCTGCATATTAGTTTTTACAAAGTTATATTTATCCTCAGTTTTTATTTTAACAAAATACACTTACTGATACATGTATAACAAACAGAATACATTTAAATGAATTTCAGAGATACTGTTTCGTAAGTAATTTTTTAAATATTTCATAGTTAAAAAGGAATTTTCAATAGTACATATTGTAAAAGACAAAGATGAACTAAAAGTTTTTAAATTTCACGAATTTTTTGGGAATATATCTATACAAGAGAGTGTGACGTAGATATTTTCCTGTAGAAATTAATCTAGTCTTTTGTGGGGAAAAAAAGGTAATTTCTTTCTCCACAGCTTATATTCTGCAGTCAATACTACAATCTGACAGGTCTGAAAAATATGTTTCTTTCAGTATTTCTAATTTATTTTCGTCCACAGACATGAAGTCATTTTGTGTTGATTTAAATATTAATTGAACTCTCAACTGCTTTATGTTATGTGAAGAGAAACAGGTGATTTCCGAAGATCTGTTTTAGGTGTTCATAAATCACTGCCTGGAAGAAAAGAATGCCTCCTATATTCCTTTCCCAGGAAACTGTTGGGGAAAGAGGTAAGGTGACACCTTCTAAAGGGAGGCACACTCCACTGATCCAGAGGAACATATCAGAGACATAAAAAACTTTTCTATCATTTTCTCAGGTATTTGTTTAAATGGAATCATTATTTCTCTTATCGATAAAAAAAATTTAAGCATGCGAAGAAGAAAATGTTCATTTTTTCTTAAAGTTTAGAACATCTGTAATAGTATAATAAAAGAGTTATCTTTAATTATTTCAATTTGCAGGGGATATGTCCCTTTGTCCTTCCCCCCCCCACACATACACCCGGGTACCCACTGGTACAGAATCATTCCTTTGTGACCAACAATTGTAGAACACATTGGGTTCAGCGCACATTTGGCTCTAATTTGAAACGTTATTGCTTCAAAAATACAAAATAAAAATAGAATTTTGTATTAAAATCATTTTAATACGTTAAAAAGTATTCAATTAAAATTTAAATTTTTTTTTTCTTTCAAAATAGTGATATGTGATTAACATGCCCTTTTTTTTCTCTCAAAAAGTATTATTGGTGTCTCAAATCCAAAATTAAAAAAAAAAAAAAAAAGAATTTGTTCAATTCAATTATATTATAGCATTCTTTTCCAATATATCGAATTTTATTTTTAATGAAATATGCTTTTTCGTAGTTTTTAAAGCAGTAATAGATAAAATGTTGACAATAGTGCATCCGAATATTACGTTTACAACAATGAAATAATACTACAATAAAATTTGTTATTTTCTTAAAACTTTACTGCATTGAAATATAAGTACCTTAATTTCTCTTTAAAATAAGATGCTTTAATTTCGCTTTTAATAATAAAGTAGCTTGTCTCGTTATAATCTTAAATGAATAGAAATAAAGGTAGAATTTAACTCTACTACAATATTGTGATTAATACGTAGATTTGATACAGTTTCTATGGCATGTACAGCATAATTTCTGAATTTTTAAAAAATTATAGATCTAAAATTAATTAATTTTTTAAAAAAATTCATTTCTGAATTTAAATAATAGTATGTATTAATTCAACATACTATTTTGTAACTTAAAACAATATAGTGCACTTTTGAAAGTTATTCGGATGATATTTAATATGATAAAATATATAATGAAATTGTCTTACCCAGGAAATGGAATAAAGGTAGCAGAGTAAATGGCAAAAAAAGATTGATAATGATTCAATACTTAATGAAGAAATTGTTACTTAAGTTTCATTTTTATCGACATCGGATAAGTTTATTATAATATTTATGTCGTTAGAAATAAAAGAAACTTGATTTTACTAAATTTTTTTATTGTATTTTATTATATAGAGTTAATTCTTATTTTTTTCTAATTAAAGATTCATAAACAGATGATTATTTTGTCCTCAAAATGGAATTTATCCTTAGGACATATGACCAATTAAGAATCATTTAGATTTTTTCTTCTTTTTATTGTCTCGTATATCAGATTAGACAGAATTCTGTACGAATAACGAAGCGATAAAAATAATTAATGTCTTTCTTAAGATATAATTTGATCATATTATTGATTTTAAGTTTTTCACACGGTAGGTATTTTACATTCTAAAAAATACGTAAAGAAATAAAATTTGTTGTGTCATTCTTGTAATATCGTTTGATATAAAATGCACTTTGGATTTAATTTTATTTTAAAAAAGAAACTTGAATAATAGTTTAATATATTCTAACTTCTTAACTTAATTGTTTAATATAATATAACTTCCAAAGCATCACTGAATAATATAATATAATTAATTAGTTTTATAGAATTGTTGGTAACTTAACACATAGTGAAAGAACAATCTCACACAAAAAAAGCATTCATTTGATGTTATAGTTACGAAACGGAGATTTAAAGTATAATAACTCCAGACGGATACAAATTATATGGACAATTAGACTCGATGTCTAATATTTGCTTTGTGTAAGTTTAATGTATGAATGACTTTATTTTTAAATAACATCGGAAAGAAACGAGTCTTTTTAATATGGGGTTTCTTTCAAACTTCACTCTTTGCTTACCATAATTTTTTATACCTAAAATTTTTAGCGCAAAAAGGAACGTTGATTCAAATTGTATTTATTCAATAATTAGTTTTAATAATTTATTTTATTATTTGAAGTTTATTAAATTCATCATCTAAAATAAATACGTGTAAAAGTTTTTCGCTCAATTAAGCATTTTATTAATCAATTAAGCTATTTGTAATTAAAATTAAAGTAAACGATAAATTATTAAACAACGGATTTGGCGACCACTTGGAGAAAAATTTGGCGAAAAATTTAATTCTTTAAATTATTAGTTTTAATCAATTAATATTTATTAATTATAGTTAAATTATCGTATTGTCATCCCCAAACAATCGTGTATAGAAAATTTCAGCTCATCTGAGCGCTTTTAAATGTGAGAAAAAAAGCTTTTACAGATTTGAAACAGACAAAGTTACAATGTGAGTTAATGAAAACCCATTCAAAAGAATAATTATTAATCCGTTTAGAAGGTTTTTATATTTTCCGAAATTCACCATTAATAATTATTTCTTTTGAAATATTAAAAATATGCTAATGATCCGGAAAGTCTTATGTTGGATTTAGAGTAATCCAATTTCACTCATGCGGAAAAGATTTCAACAGCACTTTCCTGTAAAGTGAAGTTAGCGTAGAAAAATAAAAAAGAAAACACTTATTTGATTCTTGTAAAATTTCATTCAATTTGAAGATAAATTGTTTTCCAAATTATAGCAAAATTTAGATAAAACATTTTGTTTCTAAAATTTATAACAAAAGTTAGCACAATGAAAGGCATTTTTTTTATAGGTTTTGGAAGGCAATCGAGTTGAAATTTCACGTAGCAGATATGTGATGACTGTGTGAAACTTACTTGAAAACTTTAAATTTTAGCAAATGTTAAAAAAAATAGAAATATTTTGCTTATATCATGAAAAAAATGTTATATTAAAAATTTACCAAAGATATGGTGAAGCAATTGAACTGTTATTAATTGTCATGTGTATTATAGGAGTAGGAAAAAGGTAGAAAAAAGTTTTATTAATGAAATAAATCAAAAAATTATTTCACTATGGTAAAAATGGGACTGGAAAATAAGGTGTCACAAAAAGATATCCCTTTTTCAGATAAAAATCAATTAATAATTCTTTCCCCCCGAAATAGCAAAGGTAAAGTGAATAGAAAATGAGCAACAGTGCTCTTTGATAGGAGTTTAAGATATCAGTTGAAGCTTGGAAGATAACTATGTTATGGGGGTGAGTTATTTACATTCCATTCAGAAATTTAAATATATATATATATATATATATATAAGCGAAATACCACCGACTGACTCATCACGAGATCACTAAGACTATAAAACCAATTGACTTGAAATGTACCACGGTTACTCATTTTGCGATGAAGACTCTCGCTAAGAACGGATTTTACGGAAGTCTTATCCAAAATGTAATTTTCATCCGTTAATCTACTTTTATCATCGTTATGTAAATTTTGGCGACTTTATCGCCAAAAATGATGTGACCGACGCCAAACGGAATATATTTTTTTTATATGTAAACTTAGTATTGTTACCAATTAAGTTTACTTGGTGAGATTTGCGCTTGCGAAATGGAAAAATACTAAATAATTTTATATTGAAGCGCTGAGGGAGGATTGGTAAGATTTTGGCGAAGAGGCTCTTCATGCGAAATTTTTTCCATGTCGAAAATAGGAAACGTACATATTTAGCGATAGAAATAAATGAGTTTGGAATCCCACGGTTGGTGAAAGTGTAGTTTAGTTCCAAGACTTAGCGGGATTTTGAAAAATACTAAAATGGCGACCTTTTACGGAGTAGCACACACGCAAGACAATCTTCGTTTACTGGAGGACCTCGCTACATTCATGAACGAACTGAAGAGGCTATGACATACGTAAGACATTTTGGAAGCCCCATTTTTTAAGGATTGCAGTCACTTGCAATCCTAAATGGTCAGAAATCAAAGATGTCTTGAGGCAAGGACAAAAATCTTATGATAGACACTACGCCATTGAGAGGGTATTTCATTTGAAAGTTAAGCACATGATGAATCTTCTGACGAAAGGTTGCATCTTTGGCAATACTAGGTGTAACATGTATACGGTATACGGTGGAATGAATTTTATCCATATATATATATATATATATATATATATATATATATGGAGTGACTTTTTACTAATTTTTTTTTTATTTTTCTCATCTATTTGAAAGTCGTGGATAACCATTATTACAGACAATCAATTTCTTAAAATTTTAATTTTAGATTATCAATAGCGTTTCAAAAATTGAAAATTGTCTTGATATTTTAAGCATAAGTTCCAAAATGTTATCGTCTGTCCATCGAAGTGGGTGGGTATCAGCTAATATATATATATATATATGTGTGTGTGTGTGTGTAATATTTTTTGAATATTTATTATTAAGCTACTTTTAATGTTATCTTCCGCATTTAGAAATTCTAGTAAATAATAAATAATAACGATGGAAGCGATCAGTAATATTTTTTAAATAACTGGAGCTCTATCTGCTCGTATGTGTTTGTTCAAAAGATTGTAACGTTGTGGGGCTGATGCATGTTAATTCTGTCTAGGCTCAAGATCTACATTGGCGTAGTGTATATGTAAGGTATGAGGCGCCAGGTCAGGTACCTACCTCGCCAGCTGAAAGTGGTTCAGAATTACGAAGTCTGTAGTCAGTGGCCCTCATGTTGCTTCTTACGGCAATATCAATAATCATTCAATAGATCCTCCAAAAAGTAGCTCAAATCTAGCCATTATCACTTAGCTAGCGAATGAAAATACATACAAAGGAAATGAAATAGCAAATGAAAATACATACAAAAATCAAACTATAACTATAATAAGAAATGATATACACATAGAGGAAATAATTAAGATAAAAATTTTATGCAAACCCTATAAGTAAAAGAAATAACGAGCAAAAAAATCCTCTTATTTTCATTTTCAGCTCGTGAAAACTTACGTTTTAGATTGCAACAAAGTAGCACTTTCGAACGCAGTATTTTTTGTGAGTAAGAAGAGGATACAAATGAACACATTTTTGCTTGACAGTCAGTAAAAAATATGAAATTTATAGTAGTTTAAAACCCCATAGAGTCCCTTACCCATGTATTCTTTTTAAATCCCTACTATTAGCTTACATTCTCCCTATATATATTTATATATCTTGTTCAAATTTTCAATCTTTAATAGAATACTTTTTATTCACCCACTCAAGTTCAAATACATTTTTCTAAACTTGTTGTGGATGACACTTGATGTTAATACAGTTTTTTCAAATATTAATTCATTAACAAATTTAATAGGTGAAAATGCAGTTTAGCCCAACCACTAGGCGCGATTTCAAAAATTGCGTCAACTTGCCGATTTTTTTGGCTGAACGTTAAGTCCACGAAGCGGACCAGGGTAGTCACATTCGGCAAAATACCACCAAATAATTCTTATCGCCAAGGGTGATTGGGCTGAACTGCATTCCAACCATTAAATTTGCCGGATGAATTCAGAAATTAGCTAATGCTTCTACTATGTCATTTATCTTGCAATATCAAAGTTGATAGAGCGTCGGCGTAGAATCTTCATGCCTTCTGATCGAATCTCGTCGAAGCATAAAATATTTTTATTTGATTTTCAAATAATTCATTCTAGTTTTATATGAGAGAAAAATTTCTCTTATATAAGATATTTAACATGATATAAATTTAGAAATAAATACTGTCAGTGACGAAGCGCTGGAGAAAAATTTCTTTTGCCACTTAATATTGTGATTCTGTCCTATGTATGTACATATTTATATTAATTGTAATTGCTTGATAAAAAGTAGCTAAAATAAAAATTTTCTTTGCTGACCTAAATAGAAATTGACTTAATTTTTTTATATTACTTGTTTCTACGATATATGCGAAGTGTTAATGAATTATTAGCTTTTACCTCTCTCTCTCTTACACTTCAGTAATTAAATGAATTTTTTTTCTAGTTAACACATGATTTTCAAAGGAAATATTTAACAACTAACGATGTCTATAAGCTATCGTAATAAATGTTTAAATAGTTTTTAATTAGCCTTTCTTTAATTTTTCGAAAAAAAAATTATATTATTCAATATTTAATGATGTAAAAAATGGGTTTTTAGTTCAAATTTACAAAGTAATTTACATGCGCTGGAAGACCCAATATAATGTGTCGAAACCGATTCATCCATAATTTTAAATTTTAGTAAAAGCTTTTAAAATTTATTTTCTAAACTTTTTTAAAAGTTAATTTCTTATTTATCTTTTTGTATTAGTTGCTACAAATTTGTCTTTCCGGTTCAAAGTCATGCGCCAATAATCGTTGCCAAAACGGCTCTTTTTTACTTTTCGTCTCGAATCCCGCTTTGTAAAAACTTAAATTTGGAAACGTGCAAGACTGCATCTTCCGATACGCGTGGAAGCTTTGAAGAACGAGAAATTCTATTTTCGCGCTTATCTACCATTGTTTTCAATGAGCTTTTTTTTCGCGTCGATTTTTGCGTTTAATACATCTGAACAAGGATTGTCTTGGCAGGACGTAAGAAAGAGAGAATTAGAGATTTGTTGTGTGAGTCTCCAAGACGTCTCTGTAAAAAGACAGGATTGTTGTAGACATTGCGTGCTCGACATCTTTGCCAGGCATTCTTTCGTTTGAAATTTAAGTACTTATTTTAATGAAAAGTTCAAAGAACTTTCCCGTTGCTATACGGTGAATTTAAAAGCAGTTCAACGCCGAACACATCTTGAAGATAGGTCAAAAGGTCGAAAACAAGTTGTATAAAATGGAACGAGAAAACCATCTTATGGTAACACAACTAATATCAAAAGCATAAACAATGCAAGACTAAGGAAACATTTTAAATACTCATTATTTAAAAATGTATTACAAAATAATTGCAAATGATATACGAAAACTGTGTAGTTGTAAATTTAACGCTGATAAATACCAGTATCACAAACGCCATTTGAATGGTAAATATGTTTTTTAAAAAACTCGCCATTTGAAAATGTAAAACAAATTCCGTGTCTTAATAAATTTAATTTCATTTCTTAGAAATTTTTCCTTTAATAAAACAACTGCGATAAATAATATCAATCAACAATTATAAATACGAGGTGCAGCTATTAAATAACGTGACTGACGATGTATTCGCATGTGAAATTCATATATTAATATCTTTTTAAGTCGTTAAAACACTCCCAACATTGTTTGGATGATTTGATCAAGGTTTGAATTTGAATAAAGAAGCAACCGACCAAAAATTATAAATTCACTTACCTAATAGATTTGGTTTGAATCAAAACATTCGTACTCTTTTTATTTTTAAAATAAATTAACTATTCGCTAGGTTTAAAATCATAATTCAAATAATTGAATATTGTTTAATCCGGTCTTTTTCTGTTTATATATAACCAACGATCTGATTACACTGTGTAGTAAACAACTTACCCCTTCCAAAGAAAAATATTTGAGCATGTTAAATGAATTTCTTCGAAACATACTCAACTGGAAATTTTCAAGCTATTTAGATTTAAAGTTGAAATTTTGTAGCAAAATTATCTTCAAAACGCTTTCCTTTTTATATAATTTCATAAATATGATAAAGTCAGAGCCCATTAACACGCGGCTTAGTTGCTTGGCATGTGGTTTTACTACAGCTCCCTCGAATTAGAGAAAAGCCGAAACAAAATTGGAAATAATGCGGCATACCTTACATGAATTTGATGAAGTGTAGTCACAAACAAATTGACAGTTATCGATCAATAATAGGGATAAGAATAGAAGAAAATTTTGCTAAAGATATCTTAGGTGAATTCGAGTTAGATATTGTGAAACATGTACTAAAACAGATTTTGTCACAATTTCTAAGGTCTTCGAAGCCACATAACTATTATTAAGTTATTTTGAGCAAAAGGGATATCAGATTAGGGCACAGAAAACAGATATACTGTGTAAGAGATTAAGATGGAACAAAATTCCAGTAAAAAAAAAAATATCAGTCCGTGTAGGATTGGTTGATAAAACAATAACTCAGTAATTTTGTTTAAATGCTCCAAGAGTTGCTTAACTAAATTTCTTTTGTAACAGTTAATTGACTTACATATTGGAAAAGAGCGAATGGGATTGTTTGTTAACATCTCATTGAGAAGCAAAAAGAGGGCTATTGGTGATGAACCTCAGTCAAGTGACGAGGACGACACTCAAGTTGACACCCCTCTCTCTCTAAACTTCTATACCACCCCAGCATGAGAAATTAGGGCCTCGATAGATTTTACGTGCATCAGCCCCGCTGCACGGCAAGTCATTAATGGCATCAAGACTCGACAGAAACAACCGCGATTATGACCACTAGGCTATTGTAGCCACATTGCAAAAGTTGCTTCCATGGCCATAAATTTATTTTCTCAAATTAACCAATTAGTCTGTAATTTAACGCAGATGTTCGTATGCAAAAAACTAATGACGATGTAGGGAACTTACATTATCGTTCATTTTATACTAATATTGTAACTTGCAATTTACTTAACCAGCGGTAACCCCGACTACAACGTGTTACGGAGTCAGACTGCATTAATATTCTACTCATGTGCGCTTTATATTGTACATTAAACAAAGAAATTATAGAGCAACGATGAAAGTAAAATTATATAAAAAAAAAACCTTCAGTTTTAATCGAAAATTAAAATTAATTTTAAGCACTGTCGTCTTCCTAAAATTCTAATGCAAGTCTACAAAATTTTAAATATTCAGAAAGCATTTTTAATCACAGAAGAATAAGCCTGAACAGCTTTCATTACGTCCTATTAATTAGAATGATGATAAATTTAGAGCGCTTTAAATGAAGATATACGTTCATTATTTCCTTTTGCTGATTCAGCCTCATTAGTATTTCTTCCCGCTTTCCTGCTTTAAATATAAATTTATGTCGTTCTATTTCATTTGATGCTTCGATTATGAGCATGTAGAAATTTAAAAATAAATAAATAAGAATCACATTCAAGATGGTAACGAGCTCAGAAGTATCAGAAATATAAATCTCTTACTCTAGTATTTTATTGAATTTACTGTGGTTCCAACAGATGGCGCACGTTTCATTTAGTTCTGGATCGAACCTTTTCGCGTGTTATAGGTAACAGTTTTATGTAATGAAAAAGCCGTACGATTTTATTTTCAAAATTTTACGTTTTTTTATTTTTTCTTAGGAATTGTTAGGATTATTACAATTCAAAGGTTTGTGATTGAAGCAAAATTGGTAATTTAAAGAGGATAAGGAATTGGAATTAAACATTAACATGAATTATAAACATTAAATATTTCTTTAAAAAATGGCTGGCGATGATAAAATATAATTTATGAATTTGAGTTTTCGACTTTTTAAAAAAAATTCATGGTTGTGAAATTTATGAGCATTATGTTTATAAATAATATTTCATCAAAAAATTCCAGTATCGATAATATTATTTATTTATTTATTGATCATTTAAATATTAGCAAATGCGAAATTGCTACTGATTCACAGTTCTTAGTCATAGTTGTTTAAAAAATTTTCATTACAAGTTTTCTTGTTCATCTAGTAATATATTGGCAGAATATTTCTTAAGAACTATTCTTTTATTATTATTTTTTAAATCTAGTTTCTCGGTGTCGTTTGCATTTTTAAAATGTTGTAATGATGAATGAAATATAATTCACAAAATTAAGAGACAATCTAAATCCCATTAACAAACAAGAGAAAATTCCAAAATAGTTTAAATATTAGATCAGCAGTTTCCAATCTTAACGCTTCTAAGCAACCCCGAAAAGAAAATTTTTACCTCGTCTCCCCTTCTTTTTTTTTTTTAATAAATGTAATGGGTATGTTTTAATTAGTAAAAATTTTTATTACGTTTAACAGAATATAACAAGGCTTCTTCGACACGAAATATTTCGAACATCGGGGGGGGGGGGAGTTGACCTTGAGAGTCGACGACGTGTGTTTCACACCCTCGACCATTAGATCCGAAAAAAGCTTGTCGCATTTTATCGTGTTCTTATCATCTAAACCAGGGTTATTCAAACTTTTTAACTTTTGGGAACTCTTTGAGCTCATCATTTTCTTGAAGGAACTCCTTGATCAAAGAAAAGGAAAAAGTAGGATGTCACAGCTATATCCTACTCAAATTTATAAAATTATTATTCAATCTATTTTATCACAATAGAAACGTCTTAACAAGATAATGGATAATTAGATAACAATTTTTTTTTATTTGAGGGGGGGGGTCTAAATTATATTCTATGAATAATAAACAAAAGCAACAATATTTTAAATTATAACAAATGAATAAAAAGAATTTTTTAATGACTTGGCTCTGATTGTTTTTTTTTTTATTGGAAAGTATTTTTACGTTTGAAAATAACTGTTGAAATCTGCCCCTAATGTCATATTCAGCATCCAATCTGTTTCTGTATTTTGTTTTTGTTGCAGCGTACAAAAAGAAAGATTTTTCGAACACATAGGTTGAAATATATGACATTTCACAGCTATTTTGGCAATTTCAGGACATTCTTTTTTAATATCAATCCAAAAACGCCTAATATAAACTTGACTAAAATTTGACTTCAATTGAGTGTCTGTCGATATATCAATTTGTTGTTCTCTTTCTTTTATTGGGAATTCGGAGGTGACACGATCTTGAGAAGGATTTTGAATCTAAGGTAATTTTTCCTGGTTCAAAAGAACCAGGAAATATTCAAATATTTTTGTATATCTGATAAAGGATGGACTGATTTTTGCTTTTTTATAGGGATTAGCGTCGCCATCTACTAAAATGTTATGCAAATTAGGAAAGCATTTAATATTATCTTCCCAAATGCAATCTGCCCAAAATTTCAAATTTAAAAGACTGGTGTTAATTTTGCTTTATACCTTGAAAATAGCGAAAAAAGCGTCCAAATAAGTGGCCAATTCACCTGAACCAAAAAATAGAAACTAATATGTGACCTAATGGGTCTCGATTAATGTATTTGAAACACGTGACTTCTACGAAATTTGGATTTTATCCATAAAATATTTATTTCTACAAGAAAATTGTCTTAAAGAATTCAAAATTTTTAAAAAATTAAAGTTTTATTAAAATTTTGGCGCTTTGAATAAGCAAGAAGTAATCTCTTGCGGAACCCTTGTCAAAGTTAGGGAACTCTAGGAATTTGCGGAATCCAGGTTGAAGACCTCTGATCTAAACCAAATGACACCGAGAGAGGTAATATAGTTTCCAATATAAATTTTGGTAAAATAAATATGTAAATAACATAGTACAATTAAATTTAAAATTTTTATCTGAATTTTGAATAAACTTACGTTATTTCGAAAAAATCAGGGGAGCTAATTAAAAAAAAAATCTGTTTTTCTCTATCATGTACGGCGATTTTATAACTATTAAGAATTTTCTGAAATATTAAGAATTCCATTCCGTAGAAAATACACAGACATTTTATTCATGAGCATATTGCTAAAATTACTATAAATTACACAAAAACTGTAGTAAGAAAACTAGATTTTATCGCCAAAATGTCATTGCTGTAACCGTCATTTTAGCTTATTTAAAATAATCTAAGAATTATTAAAATAAAAATGTCAGCTTACTGATTTAGGTTCCATTTAAGAATATAATTTTCTATTGTATCTTTAATGTCTCCATTTTATTTAATAATTAATGATAAGTATTAATAATATGGGCTTTGTTTTGTCAAATTTGAAAATTAATGAGCGAAATAAGTACAATTGTATGGAAAAAATAGGTAAAATTTTTCATCGAATTTTCTTGATTTGTAAAAAATCATAAATTCCATAGTTCTTTAATTCATGTTATATAATAACCAAATTGGTGCGATTGAATGGTCTGAAACAAAAATATATCGAAGAAAATGAAAACATTCTGTGAAACATTATTCTGGAGCCTAGTGGCGTAGCGACGGGGAGGGGTATAAGAAGGTTGTAACCCTTCTCTCCCTCCCACTTATACTGAAATTTTAAAACTAAAACAATTTTATACTGAATTTTTTCATGTTTTCAGAAAAATTAATATTCGAAATCGTGAAATCAACATAAACAGTCTTTTCTCCTTCAAAATAAACAGTGAAATTTGAAATTATATTTTGAGATACGAGTTGAAGTAGCATCAAAATGCCCCCTACATGAAAAATTTCTCGCCACGCCCCTGCTGAAGCCCATACTTGATGACATCAATAGTTTCATATTTCTTCAGAAGATGACTTTATTCTGTTGCTGCAGTTATGCTTGAATAAAGAATTGATCACAAAATTTTTAATTATGTCTGTTTTTATAAGTAGTCAATGTCATAGCTTAAACGCTGTTTATTTATTTATTTTTTGTTCTTTTATCCTTTTAAACATCATAATTAATTTTCTTGCTAGTTCCTGAAATATATGTTACCAAATGATCTTAAATCTAGTTAATAAATCTGGAAAATGTAAAAACATAATTATTTCGCTGTTTGTAATTGATATCATTGATGAAACTGTAACTGTCTCTGAAACAGAACTTTTTAAAACATACACTCATATATAATTTTTCTTCATTATATATTAAAGGAAAAATTAAACAGTATCTGTCTCTCATATATGCCAATAATTTTGATAGTTACTTTTTTTCTTCTTTTTGTTAAAACTAGACCAAATAGAGAAACTTTCAATTGGTATCATAAAGTTCAAACCATTTTCGTGAGAGAGCTTATTTTCTGATCCTCAAAATATATTTCACTACCACCAAGCACTAAAAGAATCTTATAAGAATTTTTTAAAAAGACGATATGTATTACATGGAAATTCATAAAATTATTTGAATTAGTTAATTTTGTTTTCAATTTAATCTCAGAATAAGAGAGGAAGGGGAGTAGAATCTACCAGTGGTTTTTCAAATGTTATTAATTCTGTCAGTAATAACAATATGTGAAAATGTCTTATATATTTTAATTTGAAATTTTGTTTACCATTGAGATTCAAGGAATCCCTCTAATTTTTTTCGAATATTGATACTCGATGTGTTTTAGAGTATCCTAATCTTGTATATCAGATGGAACCAGACGAAATAGTTTTGAGGTTTTGGATAAAGATCAGAATTATTGAACCTACCCAACTATGAAAATATATTTCTTAGACAAAACGTATGACTTAGATACAAAGATGAGGTGACTAAAATGTTCTACAATGAGTTAAAAAAAAGCCACTTTGAGCTGACTGCATCCACAATGTAGTTCATTAATAACAAACTAGGATATGTTGGGTTATGCACTCAAAAGTATTTTATCTTTTTGATTGTATTACTTTCAAATTTGGTGACTAAAATTTTCTACAATGAGTTAAAAAAAAAGCCACTTTGAGCTGACTGCATCCACAATGTAGTTTATTAATAACAAACTATGATATGTTGGGTTATGCACTCAAAAGTATTTTATCTTTTTGATTGTATTCCTTTCAAATTTCATCAATAAATATTTACATTCACAAACCAGTAGTTTTTCGATTGGGTGCTCCAGTTTTACACGTGATCTCTTAACACCATTTTTTATGTACATTTCAGACGGTTAAAGAACTTTTATTTGAAGAAATTATATTAACATTTGTTTTGGTAATCGGATATGTTAAAGATGTTACTTTTGTAATTATATAACGTACTTGACCAATAAAATACCTTGAGTCACTGTTAAGAATTTATGAAGGGGTTAAATTCTTAAACTCGATTTCTGTAATGAAAGCTTTGTAAGGATGCGATTAAACGAAATATTAATGTTTCAAATCAATAACAGAGTCTTAAAATAAGATATCTATATAATAGCATTATATATAAACACATGGACAAAACAAATTTTCGTATAAGTACATTTCTTTATTTTTCAAAAATAAAGAAATGTACTTATTAGGAGTCTCAACTTTAATGGCATTGTAATGTTTAGTATCAGTTACGTAAAATATCATGCCTTTGTTTCATGTAAGTTGTCATATCGCTTTGATATAAATGTCGATACTCCTAGAATGCCATAAGTAGTATCAATACAGAGACAAAACAGATTTTCAATATTTAACAACATATGAAATGCGAGATACCTCAATTAAAAATTAAACCTTTGAAGATTATTATTCAATATAGGTCAGTGGGTTCACCTGTGTGGGAGCTCAAAACTTAAAATAATTCGGTTTTGAAGGACAACCATAACTGGAGAAGACAGTGTCAATAATTTGCATTTATCTGCACCATATAAATATAACTGAAATTCTTTATATAGAGAGATTTGGGTAAATTTTGTGAGTTATATTTATAGGACAAAGTATTTCGAAGAGAAACAAATAATTTAAAGCAATTGCCTCTTTTTGGTTTCTATAGTTGTTCGGTGTGGTTAGAGTGCGTGACATCTATTCATTTTCGTCATTTAGAAAATTGAGACCTCAGAAATTACCGCTATTAAAAAGACGAAAAATCCTTTTAAACACATTACTAGTTAGAATGAATCTAAAATTTAAGTAAGTAGATTTATTTGATTTATTATTTATATTTGGTAAGACTAATATGATTATAGCTAATTTTATTTGATATGTCATTCACATCATCTGCAAGAAAAGAATTTAAAAGAATTTTTAATTCCATAACTAGTTCGTGATCTTAACACATTTCGTGTATAACATTAACAACAGAATTTTAAATTTGTATTTACAGCCTAAATTAGAGGTAAAAAAAGGGGGGGGGAGATTGTTCGGAAACTAATAGACAAGTTCTATCGTCTTATCAATATAACATTTGCAAAATTTTAAGACCCAGTGAAAATAAAAATTGTTTGGCAAGGAACTGTTGCTAAAATCTATTTAATTTCACAACATATCCCATTGCCTATCTTGTGAAGTATTCCTCTTAAAATAAGATTATGATTGTAACTGCATTAGTCGATAGTAATGAAAAAACTGCAACTTTCATGAGAGCCTAATGTCATATCATTAAAATTATAGAATAAGTTTTGCTTTTTCGAAATAAAAAATTTCTGCAGTTAGGTTATATGTTTATATACAATTATATTATAATATAAAATTTAATTTTCTTAGATTATTCTATTTGGGAACATGTTTCTTGTTAAGAGTTTTCGATTCAATAACTATGATCAGTTATTTCAGAATAAAATTAAAATAAATAGAATCCCTAACATAATTTTCAAAAGTTATAATTAATTAAATGACTCATACAACACAAATGAAGACACACCAGACAAAATAATGGAAACTGAAATAATATTTCTGAGCTATTAAACGATGACTCAGACTTTATGTGAACAAGACATTCAAAACCAAGATTGTGAACATATCAAATTATTAGAAAAATAAATTTATGAAAACGTCTTGCTTCAAACATTTTATCGCTAAACAAAGAACGTAAAAATCCCATCATTTTATGTGCTGATAATAAAATAACAAAATGTGTGGTCGTGATTATAAAACAATTTTTTTTTCAAACGACAATGATTAATAAGTCTCTTCGGATGAAATAGGCATCTGAGATTTTATTCAAATGCTGCATCGAAAGAAAAGAATTACCATTAAAGTATTTCTTCTACCTGAAGTACATATATATATTTTCATTCAAGAATAATAATTTTAAAAGACATATTATTTCTGCTAAGTGTACTTTTCACTGATAATGCCTTTACCTCGTGTTTTCTTATTCTAATCTATTCCTTTCTTTCATGAAAATTTTCAATAAATACATAAAATAAAATAGAAACCATGCCATTCTCTAAAAAGAACAATTACTTCCGTGAAAACTCGAATGTAATGTAATAACTTAAATTCAATGGGAATATAATTTTTTAAGAACCTTGTATGATCAAAAGTATTAAACGTTACAATAAAATTTTATTTTTCTTAACTATTTTGTTTTTTATTTTGAAATTTTTTGGATAAAATCATTCGATGGAGTTCAAAATAGAACATTTGCTTTTAAAACACTTAAGTTATTGTATATATATGTAAGATCTCCGTATTTATATATATATATATATATTCGTAGGTCATTTCTCTTTCTCTTCCATGAACCCTGTATTACTTTTTTCACTTTTATCAATGAAGGCATGACAAGAATAATTTTGTATTGCATTTCAATTCTTTAATTGATGCTCGAAATGCAAGAAAATAATTATCAACATTCAATGGCGCAACTAGAAATTAATTTTGGGGTGTGCATATCGTCATAACCATGAAAAAAGCATTTTCCTTCGTTTAGAATAACCACAGGATAAAACCTAAAGTATATGCTATACCAATCTTGCTTCTCTTTTTCAAAACTGGATGATAGATGTTATTTTCTTCTTCAAATTGACGTCTGGAATTTTTTTACACCTGAGTTAAAGTAATTTAACAACGACTGCTGTTTCCTCTTCTCGTTGTCTAATTTAAAAATTACATAAAATATTAAGGCAAATTAAAGTAAAAAAAAAATAACGTATAATTTAAGCAAAAGAAAATAGATCGACCCAGATTTACTGACTACTGCTCATTTACGACAGCCGAGACTACCACTCGTGGATGATTCAATTCTGTAAAGAGATGATATGCTGAGATAGGCATTTCCGAAGACCTGTTTTAAGCGCTTATAGTGCACTGTCTGGAAAAAAATAATGCCTCCTGAAATTCTTTCCCTGGGAAATTGTTGGCTTGAAGCATTTTCTATAGGGATGCACCCCCATCTCTTCTTCATTAAACATTGACTGAAAAGAACATTTCAGCAAATATTTTTCTTTTTTTCCCTCGGATATTGGCTCAGATAAAATCAGTTATTTCTCTTATTGATAAAAAATTTAAACATGAAAAGAAAACAAAATCCTTATTTTTAAAGTTTAGAGCATTTAGAATGGTATAGTAAAAGAGTTATTAAGTATTTTAATTTCTAGAAAAAATCTTGGGGAGGGGGTGCATTTATCCATTTACATCCTCCATGGGTAAGCCACTTCCAATATTGGTTTTTTTACTCATTTATCTGCTTTCACATTATTTAACTTCTCCTTAACGTTTATTATAATACTTCTTCAACAATGGTTATAAGCTGGAAGGTATTAAACTGTATTTTTATTGTTAAAACAATTTAAACACGTGATAATTTTGTCACAAATTTTTAATTATTTTTTACAAAACAACGGGACTTTCTTAACATTAACGGTAACAAAATTCTCGTGATGCTTTTTATTTAATAAGCACGAGTAAAAAGAATTTTTGTAAAAATATAAATAACGAAATGTATCGATTAAAACTTGTTCGACAATTATCGATAAATATTTAACCATTTTCATACATTTAATTTACGAAATAAAAATTGATGCTGTGAAAAATAATAAGTAAAAAGTTAAACCTTCCGTTTTATATAAGTTTTTTCCTAATTTTACAAACATTAAACATTTGAAAAATAGTCTTTTATCAGATTATTTTGATTCTAAAATTTTTGTAGAGTACGAATTAATATTATTCACAGCCAACTTTTCAAAAAGAAAAAAAGTTTACTACTGCAAAAGTTATTATTGTGAAGAAAACTAATTGTAGAACAAAATTTACGTAAAACTACATCGAATGAATGGCATTATAACAATAAGAGAAGCAAAATTAAAAAATTTATGTGATAAAACATTTACGAAATTTTCCTTTTGTCGCACTGGATGACATATATATGAATAACATAAACAAATACTGAGACATTATGCAAGTAAGTATATCTATGTAAGTTATGAATAAAGTATTCATTTCTATGCAAAACTAATGTCTGCTTCGACAAACTGAAGCAAATTGACAAAACATGATGGAAGCATTTGATATAGTTTTAATCGTCTGTAACAGTAGTGGCGATCATCGTCACAGTCGATTATCGTTGATTCCTAAAATGCCCAAAAAGGAATGTAAGGTACAAATTTTCAGATTGGATGTTCATTCGTTTCACATTCTCTCTCTTTACTACCTATTTTTCTAATTATGTTCTCTTTAGCA
>BMAW01062800.1:0-16120 GCA_019974015.1 Nephila pilipes
CTTTAGAAATCATTTCGCTTTCATCAAGATAATGATCCAAAACGTACAGCTCAAACTGTACAAAATGGCTGCTCTACAATTTTCAAAAAAAAAAACAGTTCAAAATCCCTCCTCAGTCACCCGATATTAATACCATCGAATACTTGTGGGATTACCTTGATACAAAAATTTGGAAACAAGAGATGCCAAAGGCTACCCTACTATTTACTAATTTTTTTTTGCAAAAGAAATTTGTAAAAATTATCTATTCTCTCTTTCCTTGTTTCTTTTGCATACTTATTTTTGTGACATGAATTACATATTAATTTTAAATTAAACTATTTTTGCAAATGACATGGTTGTATTATTGTGATATTTTTCTTTTTAAAATTAAATTTAAGTTAGCTGTATTTTAAATACATTTTATTTTTGAATGCAATAGGATTATATATCTCTTGTTCTTTCGAAAAACTTCAACACTCTTACTGTGTATACTTACTTTTGTGACTCAGTGTATGTTGCACACTTTCCAATGTTCCGAGGGTTTAACAAACAAATTAAGCAGAGACTGGACTTCGGAAATGAGGCCACATCAGAGTGAATTCAAAGATGAGGGCATTGAGTTGAACGCTTGAGAAAAAATCAAAACTTGAGAAATTGGGTCAATCTGCTTGCCAAGCGACTGGTCTAAACAAAGCATTGAAGTAATTATTCATATTAATATCAAAATGATCTGATGCCTAGATGAGCTGAAATTACATAACATTATTCAGAACTGATTGGATGATTAATAAGAAATTCTGATCATACATATTGTAGCAATTTGAGATTCATCCTGAAATTGAATCTATACAGTAGTAAATGTAGGACATTAAGGAAATCATTCTCAATATTCCAGCAATACTCGTTTCCTGTTAATGGCACAAGAGCTCTTGCACCATAAATATATTCACTCGCCGAATGTTATTAACAAAATTGGCAATCAACCCTCTTGGACAGAAATCCTGTGAGCTATATTTATTGTGGAGGATTTGTGCAATTAATCACGAACTAAAGCGAAGTTCATACGAAAATACATGAAAAGCGTAAGGAACCAAACAAATTTTAAAATTTTTGAATAGTATTAGATATTTTTTTTTAAAAAAAAAGCAGTAAAATTCAATGATCCCAACATTTGTATAAACTATTTTTGAAAACTTTTTTTCGATTTCATGACATGCTTGAAACTACGTTGGCTTTTTTGGGATTTTTCTGTTTTATATGAGTCCGGTTCAATACATATATGTTCAATACCTGACTTAGAATCTCACTTTTATGACCACCACTCTCTACTAAGAAGGCTCTAAACAGTTCAGCTTGATTCTACCCTATTAATTCTACTTGATTTTACATGACGGACTTCCATAAAAACAAAACTCGCACCTTTGTTTTTATACAATATCATCACAAATGACGGAGTCAGGACTATGATCCAGTAGTAGATACTTAAAACTAATGCTTCAATTTACTAATTTTAATCTCATTACCTTACAAAAATTTTTCAGAATATGTACATATTAATTTTATTACATCTTGTCACTACAAATATTTTCATGTGTATCGAGAATTTTTCTTTTCCTTAAGCCATGCAATAAACCATTTGAAAAACGCGTGTATTAATGTTTCATCAGAAAAACTGATCAATTGCGCGTAAAAAAACTTAAAATGCACAGACATATTTAGTATTCAAAACTTGCATATTGATTCAATATTTGTCTCGCTTCATTTTTGTGGCATTATCTCGCCACATTATTATTAATTTAACTCTTGAATCGAATCGATTTTCCTTAATTAAATATTTATTAAACCACTCGAATTTATTTAAATTTGAGGTATAAGCTCAAATTACAGTTTATGATCACATAACAGTTGCATTTTTGTTTCTAAAAGTAACAGTTTTGTTACAGTAATTGAATGAATTTTGGGTAAAATCGAACTTTGATAGATCCCTTTGGCAATTTTTTTGAAATCGCGCCAAGATGGCGCCAAAGCGGGTGTTTCAAACTCGGAGCTTCCCAAAGAGAGAAATTGGCTCTTGCGCCATAAAACCTCACAGTTACTCACTCACCGAAAGAGAGAAAAAAAGATGCGTCGTGCCTGGAAGGCAAATGAAGTACCAGAATGACATCAAGGCGGGTATTT
This sequence comes from Nephila pilipes, assembly GCA_019974015.1. Lineage (NCBI taxonomy): Eukaryota > Metazoa > Arthropoda > Arachnida > Araneae > Nephilidae > Nephila > Nephila pilipes. The sequence goes on from BMAW01062800.1 coordinate 2,161, forward strand.
CAAATGAGAAGCGAGAAAAGATGGCGTCGAATCCCCTTTTACAGATTTTATAGGGTTACCATAAACAAACCTGCATGGTAACCACATTGGCGATTTATCCCCTAAAGAAAGTTGAAGTTTGCCGGGCCCCCTCCAACTTCGATTCAACCGAAATTTGAATCGGAAGTTTTGTAACAAAAACTTTATAAAGTGTAAAATAATATATAAGATGAAGAAAATGATACTTGCAAATAAAGGAGCGCTTATTTATTTCCCTGAAAATTTAAATTGATATATATTTTTCTGTTTAAAATTCATTTTCGATACAACAACAGTATCGGAAAATAAATTCAAAACATACTCACTGGATTGTTTGATTCTCATATTTGATGCAGTAACAGATTCACAAATAAATACATCACACTCATTTTTCTATTCCACATTCATAATTGATACAAGATTATATTCAAAAATGAGTATGTGAAGTTTCCAATTTGAGTACGTACAAAAATGAGTATGTGCGAGACTCAAATATGAGTATGTTGAAATAGGAACTATTTTGAGTATGTGACGTACTCAAAAGTGAGTACGTGAAGTTGCCATTATGAGTATGTGCTTGTTACTAAAAATGAGTATGTGCGAATCTCAAATTTGAATACGTTGGGATCGGAGCCATTTTGAGTATGTGAAATATTCAAAAGTGAGCACTTTCTTCTCGATTTTGCATACCCGTTTTTCGCAGTGTAATACAAAATGAACTAAACTTTACTGGCCATGTTGTTCTTAAAATTTAGGAGCCTTATCCAGAATTGTAAATGTTAAAATAAAACCATTGGTAAGAAGGTAAATATTTGATTACATTAAATCCCTAGTGTAAATAAGACGCAAGAACCCCCATTTCCTAACTTCCACAAAACGCAAACGGGAAGTCTTTGAGCCTCGACAGATTTAACGAGCATCTGCCCTGACCATACCCCGGGTCTTTTGTGCCATGAAGTCTCGAAACCTCTCACACGAGGAAAACTGCCGGCTGTGAGTCCACGACTATGAAAACTAAGCTGTTTTAGCCATCTGGAAACATAGAAAGTTTAAGTAAAATTTTGTTAAATTTTTCCTTACTTTTCATCATAATTTTGAATCCAATCCAGGATATTCTTAACATTTTCATAGTAAAATTCAGGAATATTTTGCTATCTAATGTTTTTCCAAACATTCTCATTTTGAGAGAGTTTTAAGCCAAGAGCAGCTAATCTCAGTTTTTTAATAAACCACGTCTTTTGTATATCTGCTGTGTCTTCAATTCCGCCTGCTTCAACATCTAGGAGACAAAAATAACATGGATGTTCTCTACACTTCACCAAATCACATGAAGTCATTACATGCTTCAATTTATTGTAGCATTTTTGTTTCACAAACTTAAGATGAAAGTGAAGTTTCTCAGTGAGTTTCCGGAGTTTGGCAGTGATAACGTGTTTCAGTGTCTTTTAAAGTACATGATGCATATTCGATGACACGACGTTTTCCATTCTGATCCTGAGATAAAACTACTTCTTCTTGTGCAGAATGCAATGCGCCATTTTTTACGAAAGTTGACAGATCTTGTGACAAATACACAAGAATGGAAGAATAAGTAATTATAGTTTTCAAAGTCTCAAATGTGCGCTGTTAGTCACCTGTTAGAAATAAGGCAGCGTTGCTAGTCTATTTTTCCAATCCTTTGAGGGAATTCTTAAGTGGTTTCGCAATAACAGCATCATTACGAATATGTTTTCTGAATTGATTGCCAAATACAAAAAAAAACTTCTTGAATAGATTGGAGAATCGAATAGCGTTTAACCTCCTCAGTCCGAGCGTCGTGTGTAGGAGACACTAAACAACACATTCAAAAAATGCCGCCAAATTAAATAAAAGGCATCATTGGTATCTATAAATAGTTAATTTTCTTGTTACTACATATTAGTTCTGAAAGAAATGATCTTTAGTGAACATTTTGCATTCGTAGCTTATGTTTTGTAAAATGAATATGGTGTTTTCTTTAAAATTCAAAAAAAAAAAAATCTTCATTTCTTTAAAATTCAACGGAATTAAATATCTGGATTGATATTTTCATTTATTTTCTTCAGAAAATTGTATATTATTGAAATCATACACATGCAATAATTCATTTAAAATACATTTTGGATTTTTTCGTGATCGAATTCTCTATCGATCTTTTGTAATATTTTGAATATGGACGAAGAATCGCGCTCTCAATTATAAATAACAGAAAGTGCGATCTCAAACAATTTTATTTTTTATATTATGTGTTATATACTTGTAAACATGTTAGGACGTTATGTTGCTAAATGTTGCTGAAATGCTATTTTTATCCAATAATCTTTAAGTATCCGCACTGTTTTTGGGATATATTCATCACTAAAACAATATTAAAATCCCGTTTTCAACAAAAAGAATCCAAGATTTTAGAATTCATTCCATTGAGAAATATATAGGAGACACAGCTGGTGAGCAAGAGCAAAAATCTTTCTCAATATAAAGAATGATAAATAATTTAAAAAAGTATTTCTAATCATATTTAAGTGTGAAATTGAAAAGGAGTGGATATCAATATTGCTTTCGACCAATAGAGTAGCTAGCTACTCCCAAATGGCAACGACAAAGGCATAAATCTAAGAAATTCCTAACTTAAAGTTAAAAACTTTATCCCCTCATTAGAATCACTATTTCGAATATCTTTAACTTTGTGCAAGTTAAAGAATGTATTAATTTTCAATCAAAATTTAATAGGATTAGGATGCAAAAGTCAGGGAATCGATGTGTGAGGGTCACCGATAGTTTCTGGAGGAGAAGAATCACTCAGCGTGTCAAAAACCTGTACTCCCAAACGATTTTGAAAATATTTTCTCTCTAGTTTTTGACCACCTCGAGCAGCTGTTCCCGATTGGGAGGTCAAATAAATTTCGCTCCTGACACAAAACCATTTCCTACCAATAAAGTTTCTGCTTATGTTTTTCTCTTATATTACCAGGAAATTTTAAAACTTAATGTTTGTGTTTCTAAATTCTTTTTAAGTCACATTGTAATTTTAGACTTTTAATTTATTTTTGTAAATTCACGGGCAAGTAACATGAATAAGTAACTTATCCAAAAGCATATCGATAGGAGATTAAGGGTCGCGAGTCCTTAAGTGTTCCATTAATCATTCAACCTATTCAGGCAAAAAAAAGGGGTTTCAAGGTTAGGCAATAATATAAACGTTTTATGGATAATAATATAGTTTATGTCTTTTTTTGTGAGAGGGGAACATATTTCAAAAAAATAAATGAAGACGATACTAAAATATATATAAGTGTACTGCTAATAACATGCTTTCGAATTTCTTTTTATGTAAGAGTAAAAAAATGTATAGATAAAAAAACAAAACAAAGTAATTTAGTAGGTTCCGATATTTTATGTTTAAAGATCTGATCTTTTGGGTAAAAACCAGAGTTATGTTAGGAAACAAAACCCTCAAAATTGTGGATGATACTTTATTTTCACAAACACACAATCTTATCTCATAAAGGGAAACCTACAAAACGCAATTAAAAAGAAAATCTGGCTTTGCTAAATCTTCATAAGTTGTCGTAATTTAATGGAACAAGATATATACCAGATATATAAATAAAGTATCACATCGGAATACATATAGATGTCTTGTTTAAATATATTTCTGCATAAGGATTTTAAATAAATGCGATAAAAAACTATGTAATACGTACCAAAGAGAAGAAGCCAGAATTTCCTATAAATTATGTGCTCTTTGTAACAGAACAAGAAAAAAGGTTGCAATGAAAAACTTTATTATATTTCCATATATTAACTTGCTAATTATTTGAATCGCGTCGAGAAGCAAGAAATTCAAATTCCGAATTTAACTAAAAAATCAGGAAACAAACTTTATAAACTATTTGAAAACAATAAAAAGGAAGATAAATTTAAAAAATGAAATTATTGATAAACAATAAAAGAAAAAAAATCAGATATGTATGTTGTTATTGATATATTAACGAAATTGTTCGAATCTGATGACTAAAATGTAATTTTCTATGATATAAAAATAACGAAGGAATGTAAACAATAATAAAACGCAGAAGTTTTATTTAAGGATTTATTTAAATTTATAGCTAAACTGAATCCAAATCTTTATTAAATTCATATACAAAACTTCCGTCTGATTCCATAAATTGTAAAGTAGATAAATAAATATATTATATTGTGTTCAAATATACAGGGTGTTTCGAAACTCATGAGCAAACATTTAAGTGGTGATAGTAAATATCTCAACAATTTTCACCAAACGGTGCTTGGGAGGAGAGCCAGCGGTGAACCTCTAGAACTGTCACATGAAAGAACGGAACACCGAACGGATAGAATAGGTATCACATAATTTTATTGACAGCATGTGTGGAAAAATTGGAGAAATTGCTCAAAAGATCGACTGCCTTTGGTAAGGCAGGCGTATGGGCAGAAGGTATGGGCCGATCAAATGGTCACCCACAATTCCATCTACCACGTTTATGCTGAAACGCTTTTGATTCGCATGAGGACTTGCATCGTACGGATTGCTTGATGCCCAAAGTAAGATTGTGCATATTCAAATTGCAATCATGAGTAGAAGCGCATTCATTCTTGAATACCACATGTGAACTAAAATCAGTCTAAGCTGATAGCTGTTGTAAAACCCAACGTGCAAAGTCGATACGGGGCACTTAATCTAATGAAACCAAGGTTTGCACTTTCTGTATATGGTAGGGAGTAATCCTTCGTCCGGTAGTACTCACCAGACAATCGAGAGGGGTTCATTTACGCTACTGAAAACCTCTCGCGTTCTAATATCCGGATGAGATTCCACTCTTTACAAAAATTTTCTCTGAGGCACTGATGCATTCGGTCGAACAATTTTCTGTCTGACACCTTTCTTTTCAGAAAACACTGTCTCTACAGTCTTTCGGCTTCCAGAGCATTCCATTAGCAAGATCGTGCATGAAATGCATGTCCACTTTTTCCTGAGGACCGTACGTTCCCATGCTTCCTGAAGTTCTAGGTAGAAATAACGACGTGAAAGAAAACTCGTGCTTTATGGTTTCTATCACAGCGCTGTACAGTAATTCAGAGCTTATTCTCCGCCTGTTCTTTCCATTGTGAAAATTGCTTGTTTAGATATTCTTGTTTTAATCTGTTCTTAAATTTTCCCCATGCGTTTCAAAACGCCCCGCATATTTGCTAAACCATTCAATGTATAAATTCTTCCTCTGCTTCAAAATGCATATTTTTTGTACGAAAACTTCAAAATTTCCCGACATTTCTGTAAATATTAAAATTTGGACATTTGTTAATATCGAGGAAAAATGTTTTATTAATTTTATGTCATTCAGAAATATAAATATATGATTATATATTGAAAGAAATAATTATATGTTTCTTAAACAAATATTTTAATTGGCGATTATTCAACATATTCGAAATTTTACATATTATTAATAATTAATTATTATTAAAAAATTACTTGAAAATTTCCCAAAAATGTATGAAATTTATTGTGACTAGTTAATCATAAGTTTAGCAATTGAAACACAAGGGTTGTTCATATAAAAAGGTACGAAATGACAATGCGGGTATAAATGAAGACTTTATTCAAATTGTACACCATAAGCTTGATCATAACGATCCCATTGGTTAACGAGTCCTAGGATTCTTTGTTTCCAGAATTCCTGTGGCCATTACGAGACTCAGTTCTTCACTGAGTCCCTGAGTTCGTCGTTCGAGTTGAAACGCTTTCCCTTCAGATGTTTTTTCAGGGGACCAAACACATGGAAATCGCAGTGTCGCACGTCCTGGCCGTGGGGCGTATGGTCAAGCTTCTCCCACTTGAACGTGATGAGTTCTGCGTGTGAGACTCTGGAGACGTGTTGGGCGCGCGTTATCATGGAGCAGAACCACATCCTTCGTGAACAGTCCCAATCTTTTGTTCTTAATGAACCCGCGAAGTTTTCAGAGTGTCTCACAGTACATATCGGAGTTGATGGTTCTTCTGTGATCGCGGAATTCTACAAGTAACGAACCTTGGACTTCGAAAAAGACGGAGAGCAACACGTTGCCTGCTGATGCCACGCGTTTGAACATCTTAGGGTCATTTGACTATACATGGTTCCTCTGCATGATATGCCGCTTTGTCTCTGGCTCGTAGTGATGCCACCAGCTCTCATCAACTGTGACGATCTGCTCCAAGAAAGCGGGGTCTTCATGATACCGAATCAGACGTTGAAGTCGAGATCCATACGCAGTTTTTTTGCTGGTCAGTGAGCTGCTTCGGAGCCCATTGCGCACACTCCTTCGGATAACGCAACCTGTCGCGAACAATTGTCCACACTGTTTCAACGTTGACATCCACCTTCACCACCAACCTTCGCAATTTGACACGTCGTTCATTTCTCTGTCGGTCGTCCACATTGTCGGTGAGATTGGCCGTGATGACTGTGTTTGCCTGTCCTGGTCTCGGGGCATCACCAAACATTCACGGCCAGCACATAAACAGGAACTCCTTTTTCTCACTGACTTGTCGGACACATAGTTTTCCTCGTATACGGTCACCATCCAGCGATCAATAGCAGCCAGTTTAACATGTTGCGCTGTCAAAATCGGATAACGCCTCACTACCCTTGAATGGTCGAATTTTGCAATGTGAAAGTTATCATGGCCTCCCACGCACTACTGCTTCAATTGGATGGCGATCATTATAAAATCCTCTGTCTCACAACGTTCTTCCATAGCGACATGACAAATATGTTAACGGTTACTCTGTTAAGACGTTTCGTATCTTTTTCGTATTTGAACAACCCTTGTATAACCAAAAGAGAAGATTGCTTCAATAATTCAATAATTGCTTCAATTATGTTAATAATTATTTTTGAACGTATTGATTATTACTGCAATTGATATACCTAGTTTATGAATATTTATTTCAATTCAAATAATTTTCCTTTGAATATGGAAATTGGTTTTGGGTTTGTTTTTTTTTTTAAAAAAAAAAAACCTTTCGAAAGAGATAAGGTAATTATTTAGCTTAAAAACAGTATACGAAAGTTAGAGGGAAAACAGAAATATAAATATTAAAAATGACCAGTTAGGTATCCAAGGAAATTTATACGACAAGCTGAAACTGATGTCTATAGTGAAGTGCTACAGAAATTTAACTGTATACGTCACCCCAAAGAGCTTCGAAATTGGATAGATTCTCCATTCCGCCATTGAAAACAATTTTCACAGTAGAATGTGATGCAATGTTTAACAAATTTTCCTTCTTAAAAACCGGTTATGATAAAAAAGATTACAATTGCATATTCATCAATCTCCAATTTATGGTTTTTAATGTAAATTTTCTTTAAATTGGATTATAACTTTGTCTGGTTCGAAACTTTAAAAGCTTTTTTTCTCTCATTATGAAGCGCTCAGTTGAGCTTAAAATTTCTATACACGATTGTTTGGGATGAAAGTACGATAATTTAATAACAATTAATACAAATTAACAGACTAAAACTAATTATTTATATAACTAAGACTTACGCTAAGTTTCTCGCCAAGTCCTTTAATGATCACCAAATCCGTCGTAACAGTAAAATAATTGTTACAAAAAATATATGCAACGTAGCCCATTCCGCTGTGTATTTTGTTTTTAAAGCCTTTTGAATTATTTTACTTCTTTTGTAAGTCAATATTCGTTCACTGTACAATGCTTGGATGGAATAATATTTTTCACACGTATTTATTTTCGATGATAAATTTAGGAACGTCAAATAATAAAATAAATTATTAAAACTAATTATTGAATAAACTCAATTTGACTCAATGTTCCCTTTTGTTCTTGAAATTTAAAGTATAAAAATTATGTTACTCAAAGTGTAAAGTTTGAAAGAAAACTGTAACATTTTTTTTTCTAGCGATATTCTTATTAAAATTATTTTTAAACAACAATTCTATATTCCCATGTGCTCAATTATGTTATCACCGACTATTAAATTTAGCTTGGCTCATGACATGAAATCAGAAAGTGTTCCAAGCTCTTTAAAAGTCGAGTATTTGAAATGAACATTGTTCGAAATAAAGCCACGGAATTAATTTTCTCAATAACTTGAAAAACCTTTCAAATCTTCTAAAGTGAAAGATTTAGAGCAGCGGTATTCAAAGTTTTAAACTGTATGAATCCCTTGAACTTATCATTTTTTTGCAGGAATCTCTTCATTAAAGAGAAGAAAAAATAGAATATCAAAGCTTTATCCAACTTAATTGTACACAATTAATATTGTATCTCTATTTTATAACAATAGAAATATCTTATGAAAATAGTAAATGGTAAAGTGTTAAATAAAAATTTTTTTTTTTTTTTTTTTTTTTTACTTTCTAAAATATATTCTATGAACAATAAATAAAGCAACAATATTTTAATTATTTTAAATTAATGAAAAGAAATTTTTTTAATGATTTGACTGTGATTGTTTTTTAATGCAAAGTAGTTTTACATCTGGAATAATTAAATCTGAAACGTAATGTCTTCTTCAGCATCCAATCGGTTTCTATTTTTTTTGTCGCAGCACAGAAAAAGAAAGATATTTCACAAGCAGAGGTTAAAACAAATGATAATAGATGTGATGTTTCAAGGGTTCTTTGGCAAATTGTATATTCTTTTATCTAATGTCAGAACAAAGTATTGTTATCAACTGACCAATTTAATTTCATTTGAGGGACGTTCAATATACTCAATCTGTTGTCTCTTCCTTCCTGGAAGAACGTAACAGCCGCGAGAAGATTCCGGAAATCAAGATAATTAACTTTTAAACAGAATCCAAATGCTAAGATTCAAATCTTGGACAAACTAATTTTTACATTTTTATTTGGATTAGTGTTACAATCTACTGAAATATTATGCAAATTAGGAAAACATTCAACATTATCTTTCAAAATGCAATTTGTCCAAAATGTCAATTTTAAATGAGTGGCGTCAATTCTACTTAATACCTTGAAATTAGTAAAACAAGTGGCCAAATAAGTGGGCAATTCTTTACCTGAGCCAAAAAATGCAAACTAATATGTGGCCTAATGCATCTTGATTAATGTATTTTAAGCACGTGACTTTTGCGAAATGTAAGATTTTATTTTATCCATTTAAAATTTGTTCATATTTATTTTTACATGAAACTGTCTTTAAGATGTCTTTTATAAAAATTAAAATTTTACTAAAATTTAGGATCTTTGGTTAAGCAAATAGTAATCTCTTGCGGAACACCTGTCCAAGTTCTAGGCATCCATAGGATTCCGCTGAACCTAAGTTGAACACCTATGATTTATATTATCTGGGGGAAATAATCATTCAAACATGCAAGGTTTGGTATTCATTCAAAATCTAGAATCCTGGTTCCAAGATCTTTAAGAGCACGCCCTTGCCCCCCAAAGGACCAGTTAATGTTGAAATTCGAGCAACTGCGCCTATAATTTATCCCGGGACAATAATTTAACTTCTAGGTACAAAAGAAAAAAAAAATAAGAAAGATGTCCATATTTCATAACCGTAACTTATATATTCTGGAGTTTTTAGGATTCATCTTGATAAATTTGACAATTTTGGCTTCTTTATGAAGAATGTTTCTCAAATTTAGAAGCAAAGGTTTGAATGGTCTGTGAATGCATCAGTGAGTGATTTTTTTTTGTTCTGATTTCTGCTACGAGTGTACGAAGACCTAGGAAACGATCCTCCATTCAGTTTAAAGCAGGTTGAGTCGAATCCATTTTTACCTTTGAATTCCTTTTTTAAAATTGAAATTAGCATCAATTGTTTGAAATATGTCTTTACCAATCGTGAGATCCTTATAAGCATGAAAAACACGAATAACAAAAAGGGAGAATGTTTCGATTTCTAAGCTGTTCAAATAGATAACAAATGTAAGTAGTAAAGAATATTGCAGAGAGTGATACACATTCTGTATTTTCATTTAGATTTGGGGTCACAGTTCAAGGGAGGAATCAATGGTTCTTTTATTTTCCTTGTATCTTAGGGATTTACATGAATCCCTGTTTGGGTTATTGGGCAATAAAACAAAAGCCACATTTCACTGATACACGAGTAGAGGGATCAAACGTGAATCGATCAGAATCAAGCAAAACTTCGCACAGATCAATCAATTATTTCTTAAAATTCTTAAATTTTGATACATTTATTCTAATACTTAAAAAACAATCGGTTTATGTGTATCTCTTTCTTTTTTGAAAAGTATAAATATCAGGTTTATTTGTTTGAAGTTCTAGATGTAACAATGAATGATAGGAAAAACGTTATTTTCAACATATACGTACCAAATATTTCAAAAATGATTTCGCATTAAGTGTAAATAAAAAAACAGAATAAGTTTCGTTTTAAGTATGTCTTTTCAAAATGAAAAATAAATAAATAAAAATCGGGATTAATGGTTTTGAAGTGTTTTAGAGATCTTACTCACACCCACCTAGATACTCACAAATTTAAGAAGTTTTCCGATTCGTGGTAGAAACCACCTCGAACTACCCCACAGATCTACACTTCAAATCTTATTTCGTTTTAATGTCCTAACTCTTAACTGCAGATTTAATGATTTCTGCTACAGACAAATTTTCTATTTCTCATCTGCACTGATAATATTTCGTCCTAAAAAGTGATATAGGGCCAAGAGGGTCGTGTACTCGAAGAAAATGTTAACAAAAAACGGTAGTTGTGTTGACATTTCGTTAGAAGATCGGTAGTCCCGGCTTTCGTAAATGAAAACAAAGTCTGGACATTTCGGTCAAAATAATTACTTTTGCTTAAATAGCTAAGATTATAAATTTAAAACTTAAAATTTGCTTGAATCATTTCCTTAATTTCTGGATTCAACAATGGGTAAGAGGGAATGGCTGTCTCTTTAAATTACCTTTACCTAGAGTAAATAAAAATTCAGAACATCAATTTAAAGCAAAAAATTTATATTAAATAAGAGAGGAGACAATAATATCAATACAAGTATATATAACGGAAATACTAGTATAAATAATAGTTCAAAGCTAAAAAAATTCACTATTCATCAGAAATTTATTAAATTAAAATAAAAACGACACCGTAATTTGAAAAAGTTGACATATCAAATTATGTCCATCGTAAGCTAACTGATACAAAGCTATCGAACGAGAAGAAAAAAATTACTATTTATAGAAAATTTTGGAAATCAACAACAATGTGTGAGTTCAAAGCTCTTTCATTTCGTAATGAAAAATCGAAAAAGGAATTGTGCAATAATTTACTTTTAGAATATCTATAATTCAGTCTAAATATTCCTAATTCCTTAAATTATCTAAAAATTAAAATCGAAGACTAAATTTAGATTTGTAAAAACTAATACGATCAGAATTTTTCATCCCACTGTACTCGCGCGTATTAACCATTTTTGAAAATGTGACCGTTTTTTCAATCTTTGAATGTAAGATTGATGAGGAGGAGTAAGATTGATGTGGCATATTCTTAGCACTCCCCTCTCCTAACATCCACACCATGCCAACGGGAGGATTTTGGGCCCCGAACAGATTTAACGTGCATCAGCCCCGGCTACACGACGGGTCTTTGGCGGCCAAGGATAGAAACCCGCAAGTGAACGAAAACCTCCTGCCGCTAGTCCACGTTTTTGACCTTTAGGCTATCGCGGACCACGTAACATTTTTATAAAAAAAATTTCTTCAATGCATAGTCCAACGTGACATTGAACTATGCATTGAAGATTTTTTTTTTTATAAAAATACCATACTGCGAAATATGATTCCTTTTTATATTTTATTATTTCATGTAAAGGCACACCTTAAAAATTCTGTAGCAAATTTAAGTGTATTTTGCATTTTCATAAAAGATAGGATATTTAGACAATATTTTTATGTATAAAACATACAATTTTAGATTAAATCATTTTTTTTCTTTCGAATCTATTAAGTTTAATTCATTTTAAATAATATATGTAAAACCAAAATATTCTAACGAATAGCTGATTTTAAAGGAATTCTGCTTGCGAATTAGGCTTAATATCTAAAATCGTCTAGACACAGCGTGACACTCCGCGGAAAGAAGCGACGGTTCCAGAGAAGCACTGCTTTTTTCCCCCTCCAGTAGTAAAAGGTATAATAACGCAAGAACTTTACATTTCAGAGAATTTTCCGAAGAGTTCAAATAACATCTCACCTGAAATAGATGGGAATACAGAAAAAGAAAGGAATGAAGTTTATAATAAATAATACAATATTCAATAGCACACAAGTGATAATCATCAACAGTTTATATTTGACACAAATAACACAAGTGTAATCCAACAAACTTTAAGTGAACAGATCAATTTGTATTGTCACCTCAATACAATGTTAATGCACACCACAAAAGTTAAATTAACAAAATGAATAGAATTTAAAGACGGACCGTTGGTTTATTTAGCAAGAGAACTATTCACATTGAGTTTTATTGCCAACCGTAGTCTGTTGGTACAAATCATTAGCGGTTCTTAAAGACCGATGGGGCATTAAATGTTGTAATGACATCTGAGATTCAAAATCTAAAATGAAACTACGTACAAGACTTGTGAGATGATACATCCATACCTTGTTTCTAAGCCGTAATAGTCGGATGAATGAAGTTACAACACCAATTCTTTAATAACTTAAGAGAACGAAAAATAATTAGAAATAAATTATATGAGATTCGAATATGAAGGAAATATTATTGTGAAGTTGCTTACCAAGAGGACACCATTACGGCAACGACACTCAATTATCCCACGAGGTTTAAAAAAAAAAAAAATTCCAGCTGTAACGTGATTTTTATAGTCCCTGATGATTCAGTGACTACATAAAAATAGCTCAATGAAATATTCGAATGACGATCGGATTGATGATTGTTATTTATAAAATTAGGAGATAGTTTATACAATTTTGTTTGACAGATGATAAAAACTAATGATATTTTAAATGCAATCTATATATTATGGAATGTAACTTTTTCTGTAACTGTAATCGTGGAAAAGCAAAAATAGATTTTCGGATTTAAACTTGAGTTAGCGTTTTAACTCTCTCTTAAAGGCTTAGAAGTAATTTCTGTGAAAGAAATCGGAACTTTGAGATTAAAAATTATCGAAGGAGATCACTACATTTATATGGAACACGGAACTTGCACATTGCGAGGGGCAATATTCGATGACTCTATGGAGAGTAATCAAAATATATCTAGCTTACACGAAGGAGTTGGAATTTCCAATGGAATAGACGCTGATAGAAAGTCACAGCAAACTATTTTAGATGAATTCGCAGAATTTTGCATTCGGCAAAATAATACATACAATAATAAAAATGATTCCATTAGAAAATCAAATAATTCCAAAAGGATTAATGAGAAACCCATAAAAAATGGCTTGAATACAGAGATGCATGACAATTTTTTGCAAGCGTCCATTAAAAGTTCTATAGAATCAAACGTCAAGTGCAACGCATCCGAAATGAAAGCAGTTGTTGATTTGGAACAGAACGAAACGACATCTTCTACCAACAAACAATCTACTACACTCAAATATTATAGGCCGCATAAATGTAAGATCTGCGGTAAATCCTACTCTTATAAAAGAAGTCTGGATGAACATAGTCGAATGCATACTGGCAAGAATCCCTTGAAATGTAAATGGTTCTCGAAGCAATTGACTAATAAATCTACATACGAGAATCATCTTCGATTAAATACTGGACGAAAAAAGCCTTTTATGTGTGATTACTGCGAAAAAGAATTTAATCAAACAAGTAACATGAAACAACATCTCCGCATTCACAATGGTGAGAAGCCTTTTATGTGTGATGATTGTGGGAAAGAATTTAATCAAAAAAGTAACCTGAAAAAGCATATACGCATTCACAGTGGAGA
>BMAW01062805.1:0-14506 GCA_019974015.1 Nephila pilipes
TGGTAAACGAAATTTTGAAAAATGTCGTGAGTATGTGATCTGAGCACGTCTGACCAGGAAGATAGGAAAGAAGGAGAAAATTTTTATGACAAACGGAGGGAGGAGTGATCAGAAGTTTTAATGGCAAGAGCCATGGTAGGCTATGTTGCACAAATATTTGTTAAATGAATATAAATAAATAATTTTCTTAAAATAGGAAACACAAAAGGTAGTTACAGAAGAAAGTTTAAAATTCAAATTTGTGTAAAAGGCCAATGTATATGACAAGCAGAAGGGGTCGAAAATAGAGAAGGGAGCAAATAGGGTATCCTCAAGGCCACCCGTTTTACCAAAGACAGAACCGCTAGAAAGAAAAAAGATCTCTCGCTCTTTGAAGTTCGAACTTATATATGAAGTAAGTCTTATGGGCATCAAATCAGTTTATTATTTCATCGATGTTACAATTGGGGTAAACAAGCATCTTTGCCTAGCAACGTACATCCATTGATGAAAGCGATTCCGTGTGCCTCCACTCACCATGGAGTCCCACAAGGAAGGCTGTTACCGACAACTAAGATTACCGGCACGGCGGCTTTACCTGAAGGTCATCCATGTTATAGTTATCGCAACATCGGCGAGAACCACCGGGAAACCGATGCAACTCTTATCCGAAAATAAAGGAGAAACGCATTTTAGAAACAGTCACCTAAAAAAGGATGATTTTCTCGGTAACATTGTAAATCTAAAGTGTTACGTTATTATACTTTCACCTTTAGGTCGAAACAGATCAAACTTCCTTTTTTATTTTCACTCATATAAAAGGTCTGGTAAATTTTAATCGGGCTTGAGAATTATTCATACTCTTAAATAATTTCATTTAATTATGATTTTCTGATCTGAGGACACCTCTGTCTGAAACTTTTTTTCCGTTTTGACATAATGACATACTGTGGAACTTCTAATTGGTTGCTTTGTCGAAAAAGAAAGGCTGCAGTCCTAATAAAAAATGAAAATACAATTTTTTACAAAACAACGAAAAAAATGTGTACATTCTAAAGTGACAAAAAAAAAAAGTGTTCTCACCGTCATCTATATTTAAGAATTCATAACTTTTTTTTTTTTTCAGGGAGTCTTCATTGCTTGCAAAATCTGAATATCTATAATGTTTTGTTATGCAATACAGCATGTCGCATTCATTGTTCGTCAAATAACAATGACGCATTTTCTCTTTTCCATGAAAACTCCACAGAGTAACATCTTCAAGGAAGATCTTAATGAAACATTTAGGTAACAGCCACTGAAAAAGACCCTGCTTAATTTGTTCTTCCAACATTCACAAAGTTTCAAAATAACAGCTTTTCACCATTTTCGAACGAAGTATTTTTGATTCACAGGCATTTGTTCCACTGAATATGCCTGACTATAATTTTTGCATTCAAGTTGAGCACTTGTCTTGTGAAAGTGGCAATTGAAATCCTTCAAAACCTGAAATCAGAGAATACGAAAGGGAACTCCGATTTTCGTTTTTCTTATTTGTCTGGGTACGAACTGTGGGGAGCCATTCATAAGGGGAAAGTTCCAAACGTTTCAGTTCAGTACTGTTATTAACAGCTGTACTTAAGGAAAGAAAAAAGATCACTAGGGTACCAATCAGGAAGCCCATACTTACCTGGTTATGTCCCTGAGATCCCCTGATATCCCCAGAGCAGGGGTGCCCGGCTGTTCCCCAGACGCTGGCACCATTTTGCCTGCCTTACGACGCCTGAGCCAGCTACAGTGAGACTAATATTCTTCAGTCATCCCCACACCACACGGGTCCTGATATTTTGTGAGGAAAGATCATTCTCCACTTAGGGAGCCTAGCGTTTGATCAAGAATCACCTTTTGTTGGTGAATGATGGACCGTTTTGCAGACTGCCAAAAGAGTGGTTATTACTTAGATTTTTACAATCACCAACTACTACTATGGCTTGCCATTATTGGATGACATGAAGTAGTACAATTGTGGGGAGAAAGTTAGCCTCCTAGAGTATGAAAATCTTATGACATATCTAGGAAGAATGTCTCTGTCTGTACGGCATGGCATTTTGATTTTCGGTGGATTAAGTGGTTTACTACCAAAGGAAGCTTGAGCGTGAAGTGAACTATACAACTATATTTCTTTTTGGTTTAGTAGAACATCTGCACCATACAGTACCACACCTCCAGATACTGAAAAAAATTTCTACCAACCAAACAGGCAGAGCAAGAGCTGCAGATCTGAGTACATCACTCGATCAAGTGTTATAGACACTATTATTCTGTCGTGCTGATTGCCAAACAAATGGAATTTATTAAAGAAAAGCATTTTTTTGATGATTCGACTTCTGGATTAGCCGTTGCAATATTAATATAAACAGGAAACATTAAATACCTTATACGCATTGGGACGAGTGAGAGTGAGTGAATAATGGGAAGTTTATTGGCGCAAGAGCTAGATATGGCTATGTTGCGCCAAACAAGATTAAACTGTGGTCTTAGACGTGAAGTTGAAAGGTAAAAACATATAAGAAAAGAGGGTCGAAAATAGAGAAGCGATCGCTGGGGTGATTTGGGAGGCCTCGCCCGTGTTTTACCAGCACAGTAAACCCCATGGGAAAGCAGAAAAAGATCACTAAGGTGCCCGAGTCATGATGCCCGTACTTACCTTCTGAAGAAGCGTAAGTCCCTGAGTCCCTGATATCCCCAGTGGTGCCCGGTTGTTCTCAGACGCTGGTACCATTTAGTCGCCTCTACGAGACATGTACGAGTCGGCAGTGAGACTATTCTTGTCATCCCGGTCAACACACGGGTCATGCATTGAACATAAAACACTAATGATATTTTCGTTTGATCGTAGAGTAAAAAAAATCGACAGACGAGTTTACAGATTTTAATTATATAAGTCACCAAGAAGTTGCTAGGTTACCAGCTGATATAAAGAATATGCTAGAAACAGAGACTAGTTTTGAAAAATAAGTAAAAATATGTCTCTGAATAATTTTAACAAACAAAATGTAAAAAACTGGAATTATTGTATCCTATTATGTATTTCCAGTGTTTAGTAGATATAGCTACATCGATAGTGGTAACCTTTAAGTTTAATGTAAATTTTCAATGAATTATGAATAAATTTTGCACAGTTTGCTCGTTTCAATACGTTCCTCTCTTAGTCATGCAATATAATTCCGAAATATCAATTTTCTTTAGCAATTTTCTAATTTTGCGATTTTAAACATGTTTCGATCAAAGCATACACTATTCATATTGAACTATCTTTGACCATTACTATGTTTTGATAAGGGCCATGTAATGCAGCCTTGCGTTGTTCGATGATGATATGCTTTATTGGTGCAGAGAGTCAGACATACTATAACTTGGCAAACTAAGGAATCCAGATACTAGCATAAAACAATGGAAAAAGATTGATCGACAAGAAAGGTCAGGTGAGAAAATAAGTTTTCCAGATATGTATTATGGCTGTTCGTCACAAAAGAAAACTGTGTTAGACGGAAGCTTGAAAGGTAAAAGTAGACAAGAAGGAGGGTCGAAATATTTGAGAAGGATAGCGCTGGCATCTCTGGGAGTGCACACCGAAGTCTTCATTCAAAGACAGTAAACCCATGGGAGTAGTGATCACTAAGGTGCCTCCGGGTCATGCACCTGGTATTACCTAGGCAGGCAAGTCTGAGGTCCCCCTGCGATATATCCCTCGGTGGTGCCAGGACTCTTATACCCCAGACGTTACACTATTTTAGTCGCCTTTTACGACATGCATGAGTCTACAGTGAGAGACTATTCTCTGTCATCCTCGTGTTCCACACGTCACTGGCAGCAAAACAAAAGCAAATAGCTTTATAGCCCGTGGCCGAAATCGGAGCTTTGATGAATGAGAGATGATTTGTCTGTCTACAGACTAAACTCTCTTACAGAAACGCTGCGGAGAATGCAGTGGTGCAGGATCGAGGAGTCCGGAGTTAGCGAAATGTTTATGGTGTGAAGTTCTTTCGGTACATCCAAATTACGAGCGTAGCCTTTCTGAGTATGCAATTAAACTGTCTATCGTATCATGGAACTCTCCAGAACAACTTCTAATAGGAAACATAAATATCACAAAACATATGATCATACAGTGGCACAAACAATTATATATACACCTTACTTTTACTTGATAAATCCAACTTTCAATCAAAATAACACCTTAACCAGAAGTGCAAACGAATTTTTATTCTTAGACATAACAAAAGGTTTAATTAACAGTAAAAATAAAGAAAAATCAACGACAAAATTCTAAAACAAAACTTTTTAGAGGCATTTCAAATAAACATAAGCAGATTTTTACCTCAAAAAATTGAGGATACACAAATGAAATTTTTGTTTAACTACCACTTGATTTCTTTTTGCTTGCTACTAAAGTTTGGGAAATTTTATCCTAAACTTTTTCAACTGTTATTTCTGTCTTTTGAAGTTGGTTATGAGAATATAAAGCTGTAATTTTAAATGGAAAATGGCTCGTCGGAAAGAGACTAGTATTGATGTAAGAAAATTTATATTAAGGTTATTTAAGAAGGGAAAATCTTATTGTGAAATAGCTGAAATTGTCGGTAGAAGTCACTCATGTGTCCAGAAAATCATTGGGAAATTTAAACGCGATGGATTAATTCAAAATAAGAGTGGAAGAGGAAGGAATAGTATTCTGAGTGATGTAGCTAAAAGGAAAATTTTAAAAGATATCAAGATTAATCCTAAACTGAGCGCAGTCAAACTAGCTGCAGAAACTTCTCGAATAATCTGCAGAAGTGTAAGTGCTGAAACTGTGAGAAATGGGATTAGACCTGCTGAATATAGTAGTCGAGTAGCTAGAAAGAAACCTTTCATAAGCTTACAAAATCAGAAAAAGCGTTTGGAGTTTGCGAAAACTCCTCAGTTGAAGACAGAAAACTTTTGGAAGAAAGTTATATTTAGTGATGAAAGTAAATTCAACATTTTTGGAAGCGATGGTCGTCACACCGTTTGGAGAAAGCCGAACACCGCTTTGGATCCAAAAAATTTACGTCCTACAGTTAAACATAGTGGTGGCTCCGTCATGGTTTGGGGTTGTACAGCTGCAAATGGGGTAGGAAATTTAGTTTTTATAGATGGTATAATGGATCATAAGTTTTATATAGACATACTCCGCAACAATCTTAAAGAAAGTGCACAAAAATTGGGTTTAGATGGAAATTTTATATTTCAGCACGAGAACGACCCCAAACACATGGCACGTAATGTCAAAATGTGGCGTCTTTTTCATTGTAAACAGCAATTGCACACACCGCCACAGTCCCCTGACATCAATGTCATAGAAAATTTGTGGACCACACTAGAAACAGCGGTCCAAAAACACCAGATTAGAGAAACGAAGCCCATTTAAAGCAAGTGTTACAAGAAGAATGGGATAAAATATCTCCAGATACCACTAAAAAATTGGTCGAATCGGTACCAAGACGTTTGGAGGACATTATAAAAGCCGAAGGACATGCAACAAAATACTGATACTGTCTATTTTTTCCGATATATTACTATGCATGTAATATATCGAAAAAATTTCATTGGTGTATCCTTAATTTTTTGAGCCACTGTACATTCTAGACTTGTTTTTTTAAGTATCGGTTTTAAACATGGCATCTGTAGCGCTACTGTCGCCACTCTCGCAAATGCTCTGAACACCTGTATCTGTTGGTAAATCATAGACACAAGCACGGAAGCATTTGTTCGTGTTTGCTTTTGTGTGTCTTGAAAGAGCTCACAGAATTAAAAATGCCACTGGTTGTGAAATACTAGATGCGATTCATTTTCTGCTGGCAAAAGGTGTGAAAACTGCCGAAATATATCAGCAGATTAATTAAATGCATGGCTAAAACACTATAATCAATAGAATGATACGAAAAGATGCGAGAGCATTTAAAGATATCCGTACTAAAGTTCGTGATGAGGAACGTAGTGGACGACCGTCTGTCATTACAGAAAACTTAGTGCAAAAAGGTGATTTGAAAGTTCCAGGAAATAGAGGCTTTATGATTTCGTCATTATGTATTGAGTTTCCGCAAATTTTAAGGAGTATTCTGTATTAAATTGTGAGAAGGGGCTTAAATTATAATAAGTTGGGCTCACAAAGTGTACCGAAAATGCTGACCGAGATGCACAATACCAATCAGGTATGTAGTGCTTTGACTTTCTTTGAGTGATACATGGATAAATGTGAAAAGTATTTTACCCAAATATCGACGAAACATAGGCAGCTTATGCGACACCATGCAAAATAACAATCCATGGCATTCAAAATCATCCACAAAGACTTTGTGACTTTATAATTTTAAGGCGCTACAGCCAGATAGTTATGCTGCGCCAAATCACGTGATACTTAGAAAAGTATTTAAAACATTACTATAAGGTAAAGTTTAAAATGCTAGTGTAATAAATCAGAAGAAAATTAAAAACAATGTAAATAGATATGAGAGGAAAATGCTGTTTAAAATGGATAAAAGCGTAATCAGATCAGTCTAAAATGATATAAAAGAGTTAAACACAATAAGCTAAGGTCGAAGGCGAATTTCTTTTGCTTTAAGAAATTATTATGTTCCATTTGATCCATAGCATCCATGAGCCAGGAATCATCGACATCTCCAAGATTAGTTGATGGGGCACTTTTTTTTGGGGTCTATAGGCCTTTAATTTAGTATCAATTTTCGGTTTATTGTTTAGTGTAGGATGTGAAATATTTTGGCACGGGCTATATTTAATTTATTTTTCATTTTTGTTTTAAAACTAAGAGTATTTACAGATTTAGCAGTTTTAATAGGAGCTATAGAAGACAAAATATTATCTGCCTGAGAAGATGTATTAATTGTAGATAGTGGAAAAGATAGTGACGATTTGGATGGGGAAGACAACGGCTTAAGATATTGAAGAGGTGGACATTCTTAACGCCCCGCCTTTCTTTTGATGGTGTCATCGATAGATGGCGTGTCCGTTCCTTTATATAGTGCATGTTTTGTAAATAAAATTCAGTGTTTTACAGTCTACTTGCCTGTGTTGCGAGTTTCTGTGTCTAGTGCGTGCGTAATCAGACATATCATTTTGTAAAAGTAGGATCGATTTGGGAGAAAGATGAAATAAAAGATTTAGCGGCCTGTGCGTAATTTTGAGAAAGTTGTGGAATTATGAATTTACGGGCTTCTATGCATGAAATATTACGCGTGTATTTTAATTCCTGAATCTGTTTTTCATATTTCCATTTGGGACATGTTGAATTAGAAGTGTGAGATTGAGAACAATTAACACACTTGGGGTCCAGTTAGCAATCCATGGAAGAGTGTCCAACGGACGCACACCTAGAGCACGTTAATTGTCCCCTGCAAGCAGTTTTGGAATGTCCGAGTGAGTATCAGTGACTAAGTTTTAATGGCGCAAAAGCCAAAGTAGGCTATGCTGCAACAAACACTTGTGTTTTTAATGTCATTAGTGTCTAATCGATTTTAACAAGACTTACATAAAAAGTTAAAATTCAAATGCGGTGTGTCTTTTTGTGTTCAAGGCCAATCTGTCGTAAAAAAGGAAATAAATTATGGTGGGGTTTCCCCCCCACCAAGTCACATAGGTTTAAAACTGATGACTGAAAAAAATACAATGATGATCAAAAACTGGACACACAATTAAAATGTGTTGAATCGTGTAAGGGACATGGCAGAAAGGACACTCGGGAGCACCCTCCCCAAATAAAAGATGTCTATGGGTAAATCGAATGTGTCCAATGCGAAGGCGAGTCAATCTGACATCTGCTCTTCGCATTGGAAAAACAGGCCATTTTCCAATGATCGGCTTCACGAAGTGTAATTTATTAATCTGGAAACTCCACGATTCCTGCCATGTCTGATGAATGAGCATTAAAATATGACGTCGAATGTCCTCAAGTGGGACTACGAGCTGCAGAGGATTCGTTGCCGAACGTGCAACCAAGTCCTTTGGCATGTCCGAACCTCTGACACTGGAATCTACGCAGAGGATTCGGAATATATGGCCAGATATTGCAATTAAGTAACCTACTTTGATTGTTTCAGGTAATTGAAGACTATTGAAAGTCAAAATTAAATGTTTAGTATAAAAAGTAGAACCATCTTTTTTAAATTATGATCCTTCTGATCTGAGTGACATCCTGATCGGAATGAATGAATGAATGAATGTAAAGTTTATTGGCGCAAGAGCCAGATATGGCTATGCTGCGCCAAACAAGATTAAACTGAGGTCTAGACGTGAAGTTGAAAAAAAGGTAAAAATGGTTGACAAGAAGGAGGGTCGAAAATAGAGAAGGATCGCTAGGGTATCCCGGGAGTGCGTCACCCGTGTTTGACATCCTGATCGGAAAATCCATCGAGGATTTTCGCTTCGGATGCGCACAACAGGTCAGATTCAGAAATTACGCTGCGGAGATAGTCAAGAGATTTGTGGTAATAAACAGTCAGAGGAGATTCTAGAAAAGTTTCTGTTGACAAAAATGATTTGGATTGTAAAGCAGCTTTCGTCTCTATGAGAAGGTCACCAGATTTTAATTTTTTAACAGATTTCGGTTCACCACTGATACCTAGCACTGCTTTTTCTATTGCGAAAGGAGATAATTGGGACATTTATTCATCGGTAAAAATAGGATCAAGAATCTAGAGTGAGTGCGAGTGATAGATTTTAATGGCGCAAGAGCCAAAGTAGACTATGCTGCGCCAAACACTTGTTAAAATCTATTTAAAAAGTAACAGCCTTAAAAACGCAAGACAAACACAAATAACACACAAAAGATAAAAATCAAATGTGGTGTAAAAGGCCAATATGACGAAAAAAGGCAAATAAATTATAATGCGGGTTTTCCCCCACCAAGTCAGATAGATTTAAAACAGAAGAATGAAAAAAAAGTCCGGCGATGATGATCAAACACCGGACAGTCAATTAAAATGTGATGAATAGAATAAGGGATATGGCAGGAAGAACACTCAGGAGCATCTTCTCCAAATAAAAGATGTGAATAAATAGATTGCGCCCATTGCGTAGGCGAGTCGATATGACATCTGCCCTTCGCAAAGGAAAAACAGGCCATTCTCCAATGATCGGCTTCACCGAGTGTAATTTATTATTTATATGAAGACTCCACGATTCCTGCCATGTCTGATGAATGAGAATTAAAATGTGACGTCGAATGTCCTCAAATGGGACTGCGAGCTGCATAGGATTCGTTGCCGAACGTGCAGCCGAGTCCACTTGTTCATTGCCTAAAATACCTACATGACTATGTATCCAGCAGAATTTCATAACATAACCCCTGCTATATAGTTGGCAAATAATGCCAGCAATATCGAGCACAGTAGGATGTACTAATGTTTCAAGGACGCTCCTGCTGTTAGTATATATGACGAACTTTCGGGAACCAGATCTCTCGACTAATCCGAGGGTACAAAAGATGGCGACGGCTTCGGCAGTGTAGACACTACAGGAAGCGTCGAGCCGGAAACTGTGCCCAATGTCGTACGGAGCGACACCACAGACGACGTATCCAGCCCTTTTCGATCCGTATGTATTAATTGTAATAAAATCCATATACTGACTGCGATGGAAGGCGAAAACACTCTAAAACAATTGGACCTGTGGTATTCTTGCTGTGTGAAGCAATGGGGATATGATATACAAATAGTGGCACATTCCAAGGTGGAAATTTTATAAAATTTGTTTGTTGAATACCCAAGTCATGCAGACCGAGTTCCTCGATGAATTCTTTCACCCTGCCAGAAAAAGGATGGATGAAAGAAGGCTGAAAATCGTACAATCTCCTTAAAGAAGGGCTGACATGAATATTCTGCAATGGGTAGGATGTAAGAGACGACATTTTGAAATGAAAATAGAGCGACAGTTTCAGGCGGCGCAAAGCCAAATGTAGCTGGTTACAAAGGACATAGAGACTCTGCACAGGTGACGTTCGAAACGCACCACAGAAGATTCTCAGAGCATTATGGTGGACCGGGTCAAGTTTCCGCCAGGTAGTTCTGCAAGTATTGGTGATGGTATCCACCAAGCCAAAATAGGGTGAGCAGTTAGTTTGATCACACATTTATTTACAGTCTCTGGGTTAAAATCACTCATAAACAAATAGTGGTACTATTTATAAATTACACAATACTTCCAAATACCCCAAATTATAACTTAACCCGCTTTTGAGGTAAGGAGAAATTATATCAAAAACAGAAATATAACCCGAGTTACTCAGTCAAGATTCAAGAGCACTGTGAAATATTACCCAAGAACCCGTGTGCTCTCACACGAGACAAGGCGCCTCCTGGCGGTATCCGAGTCTTATTTTCCACAGCAAGCATATCCTTAGACAATACATCCGTAGTCGATCCGAGACAGAATAATCGACTGATACACAAGGAGTAAAGAAGTTCGATCCGCTCCCCAAGAGGTGTTGGACAAAACCTTCAAGATATTCAGGGATTTCTCACACCTCTTCCACAGATGTAAAATGTGTGGAAAGAGTTTGCGGTCGAAAATTACACCGAGGAAGCGGACTCCAGGGACGACCGGAATAGCCGTATCACGGATGCGAATGTCAGAATCGGGATGAAGACCCCGTTTCCTACAAAAGTGCAACCGGAACGATCGGAAGTTACACTGGCGTCCAACCGTTCCCACCCCTGGAGTAGGAGCGGCCGTGTTTCCCGTTGAGTTTTTCGATGGTTCCGGGAATGTTAATGACTTTTTGACTAGCTTGGACGATAACATAAGCTTTTATAACATACCGGAGGCCCTTCAACCGGCATATTTGAGGAATCATCTCACAGGTCGTGCTCGTGAGTGGTACTCGGTAATAGGTGAAAATTTAGTTGGGGGTATCGACGGTTTAAAACAAGCCCTACAGCGTACTTTCCCTGCAGTGAGATACCGCACGGAATTGGAGGCAGAATATTATGGGTCTAAGCAAAGATCTAGTCAGTCGCCAGTATCATTTATCTTACGAATGCTTAAGGTTGCTCATTTGCTGAATTTTGTGGTTACGGAGGCAACAATAGTGCAGCACATAATGAGACGCTAGGCTCCAAATGTGCTGGACTATGTGGAGCTTAGGAATCCCACTGCTAAAGCCCAACTCTTGGAGGTAGAGACAACATACGAGTCGCGTCATGCATCTTATAACCCACCACATAGACAGAACTACCAACGCGCAGAGTATCGGCAGGGTAATAATAGACCGAATTTTGATAGAAGGCGTTCTCCAGATAGAATACAGGATAGGAGGCAGCAATATAATAATGGATATCGCCAGCAAGGAAGCAGGTATCCACCTTTAGGGTCAAAGCAACAAAACTACAGGAGGTTAAACTAATAGGCGATCGAATAGAGGGAGGTCCTCGATCGCGTGCATGGCAAAATCCTCCAGTTATGGCTAACACCATGAAAGTAAGACCCATAGATATGCCTCATATACCCGTTATACAACATGATACATTTATAACAGCATTATGGGACAAGGGAGCTGAGAGATCGTTTGTATCACTTGAACTGTATAATCGCTATTTTCACTTTGTTAGGAAGGTAGAGTCAAACCTCACCGTATTTACGGCGCAGGGAGCTACATGTAAAACCCTGGGGCGCGTAACCTTATCGGTATGCATAAGAAATTTCAGTAAAAAGTGGCAGTTTCATGTAGTGGAAGGATTGCAGTACCCTTGCGTTCTGGGTGTGGATTTCATGAAAGCATCTAAGATTACGCTGGACTTTGAAACAAACACCTTAAGTATACCTGATGAGGAGATACGACAGGTTGACAGTAAGGAAGAAAAAAAGGTCGAAATCGACCTAACTAGAACTGGTTTGCTGGAAAACCAACAGCAACAGTTGCAACAGCTCTTCAGGAAATACGCGGAGTTATTCTCAGATCAACCAGGTCTCACTCATGTGCTCTACCACGAAATTGACACGGAAGATCAACCTCCGGTAGCATCACGACCTTATCGCTATGATAGAGTCAAGGAAAGCATAATAGAACTTCACATTCAAAGAATGTTGGAGGAAGGAACTATTATGCCCATTCAATCCCCATATGCTTCCCCTGTGTTGTTATGTAGAAAGAAAAATGACAAACCGGTCGATTCCCCTGACGCGTATAGGTTCGCAATAGACTATAGGAAACTGAACGCTATCACTAGGTACCCTAAGTATCCATTGCCAATAATCGATGATCTATTAATAAATATACAACAAAACTGTATAATGTCAACGTTAGACCTCAAGTCTGGGTATTTTCAGTTGGCTATCAATCCCCCGGACATACCTAAGACGGCGTTTGTCACCAAAAAAAAAAGGGGACGTACGCCTTCAAAAGGATACCTTTCGGATTATCAGGGAGTGCACCCACGTTTCAGCGAGCGATGGACATCGTATTAAAACCGGTAGTCGGAAAGTTCGTGTATGTTTATATGGATGATGTTATAATTACATCAGAGTCGTTTGATGATCATGTCCATCACCTGGAGATAGTTTTTCAGCTGTTACGGGACGCTGGGTTGACTTTAAACGCCGAGAAATGTCATTTTGGGCAAGAAGAATTGAAATATCTAGGAGTGATCATAAATAGGAGTGGGGTGCACACTGATCCTAACAAAATTAAAGCTGTTCTTGACATACCCGCACCGAAAAATGCACGACAGGTTTCGAGATTTTTAGGGATGACGGGATGGTACCAAAAGTTTATCAGGGGGTACTTCGAACTGTGTGAGCCATTGTACGCACTTAAGCGTAAAAAGGTCAAATTTCAATGGACTCCTGAGGCACAAAAGGCCTTTGACACGCTAAAGGGAGCGTTGACTTCTGCGCCAGTTTTACAGTTGCCTAATTTAAATGACCCGTTTGAATTGCACACCGATGCTAGCTCAGTAGGAGTAGGTGCTGTTTTGATGCAGGGTGAAAGGCCCATAGCATATGCTTCGAGAACACTAAATAGAGCAGAAAGAAATTATTCCATAACGGAAAGGGAATGTTTGGCAGTGAGTTGGGCTTTACAGAAGTTTCGGTCATACTTTGGGCATTGTCCAACAAAAGTGGTAACGGACCATGCAGCGCTGACGAAGTTAACAAACGGAAAAAATCTTTCAAGTAGGATGATAAGATGGCCATTAAAGCTGGCGGAATATAACATAGAATGGGAACATAGGCCGGGAAAACAGAATGTGGTGGCAGATATGTTATCTAGACAACCCTTTGAAGGACAGGCTCTGGAGGGTCTCTTGCGCCATTATCAATTCTCTAGTGTTAACGTCGAGAGAACAGCTCAAAGGTGAACAGAGGCAGGACTCGGAGTTGGGTCATATTTATCGATATTTGGAAAACCCGGAGGATTCGACAATAAACTCGGGAATATGTGAATATTGGTCCCAAGACTTTAAACTAATTGATGGAATTCTTTTTTATACAAAACTGCTAACTTCTAAACACGAACTACGAGCTTATATTCCGCAAACTCTGCGTGAATCGGTATTGAAAGAATTCCACGATAATCCATTGGCGGGTCATTTTGGCATAAGAAAAACTTATGCCAGAATAAAAGAATCGTGCTACTTTCCTAAAATCGTAAGCGAATATGTTTCAACGTGCGACATATGTCAGCGCTATAATTATAAAAACGCGTTTCCAGCTGGACAATTAATTTCTGTAAAAACGACGTACCCAAATGAACAAATTTCTTTAGATTTGCTAGGACCGTACCCAGCCTCGAATCCCGAAAGGCATCGTTTTCTTTTAGTAATCGTCGATAATTTTTCTAAATGGGTCGAATTAATTCCTTTACGAAAAGCTTCAGCTAAAGCAGTGGCCACTGCCCTTTTTAAAAGTTATATATCTAGATATGGAACTCCAATTAAAGTAGTTAGTGACAACGGACCCCAATTCATTTCTGAAATATTTGAGGAACTATGCCGCACCTTGAGCACATAAAAATTACGGCTTATAGGCCGCAGGCTAATGCTTCGAAAGAGTCAATAGAAATATTGGGCAAATGATTGCCAGTTATGTGCAATCGAACCACACTTATTGGGACCAATTTCTACAGCAGTTTGCATATGCAATTAGAACGGCGGTGCATGAAACAACAGGAAAGACACCAGCCGAACTGTTTTTAAAGCGTAAATTGATAACGCCCTTCCAAAAACTGATACAGGTCCCCGAGCATGGAGACATGGTGTGCAGGGATATTGAAAAACTCTTGGCAGAGGTTCAGCAAAGAACGGAGATGCAGCAAAATAGACAGGCTCGGTACTACAACAAGAGGAGAAGGGAATGGACAGTTAAGGTAAATGATCTCGTATTAGTGGAAACGCATCCAATTAGTTCAGCAATTCAGAAGAGGGTAGCGAAATTTCAGCCAAAATTTGAAGGACCCTTCAAAGTGGTCCGAGTGATACAAAACAATGTAGTGATTCTAAAGCATGGAAGGGAG
>BMAW01062819.1:0-15381 GCA_019974015.1 Nephila pilipes
TATATATATATATATATATATATATATATATATATATATATATATATCTTTAACTATTGAACTTAAATCATGTTTTGTATTTTAGTCCTAAGGAATCCTTAAATAGCTGAATTATGAATTTATTAATGTTATACGCAGAAGGGGGGCGGTACATGGGGATCAGTGGTGGACGCAACACACGTACAGCCACTCAAGGTATTACGAAAGAAGTGACAGAAAAGTTTCTCTTCCTTTTTTTCTCCATGAAAATTAAATCAAGGATGATATAGATATCTTGACAATAGATGTAAGGATCGTTAAGTATTTTATATAGTGTGTCTGACTGGTTAATGGGTAATATCCCTATTTCGTCGAGTGTTGGATATGTTGATTTAATCATTTTCAGATATGGTAGTTAAAAACATAGGATAAATTAAGAAATTAATTAGATTTAAATGAAATAATCCCCTATGTAGAATATATATATATATATATATATATATATATATATATATATATATACACATATAATTTGTGGACAGCAAATAATTTGTTATCTCTTAACAAGTGGTTGTATATTCTGAATTCTGTTTCCATACTCATACGTAACATCTGCCATTTTTTGTCCATTCCTTTAATTTCACTAAGGATATTGAGTTTTTTTTTTAAAAAAAAAAATGCATTCCTGTCATTCTAAATATATGATCAAAGTAAATAACTGCGAAGTTATGGATTGAAACCAACATAATTACAGTAAAATTGCTTCTTTACAAAGGTCACGAACCAAGTTTGGAAATTAATATTCAAATAATATTCTTGCTGGGGCATGGCACACAATCTCTATATAGAACTCTTTAAAAATCATTAAAATTTAAGAAAAAGAATTAGAATCTTTTTTTATAAAAAACATAATGAAATAATTCTAAAATCATTCATAGATGTGTAATATTCTAAAAATTCTAATGTAATAGAAACTTTTATATAACGGAAGGTTTATGGAAAGATTTTACAAATTCTGTGAGATTGAAAATGACAAAATGAATAACCTCATTTTCAGAAACACTTAATTAGCTCGTTCATTTAACATTTTACAAAAAATTATGCAATAAATTTCACTATTTCAATTGAGTTTCAATGACTGTTTTGAAAACAAATTTCGAAATTATTGAGTTTTATGTCTTTTGAAATTTTTTATGTATGAGAAGAATTTTTTTTGTTTATTATTTTCAGTTAATTTCATTTATATGGAATTATTCAATGTGACAATAAGTAAATAAATGTAAAATTAATTTGCTAAACTTTTTATAGTGCCTATTAGATTTGATTCTCAATAGTTGAATTTTGCTCTTCAGTTCATTTGATAATTTTATATTATATATTTGAAATATATCCAATATTTATTTAGGTAAGGCTTTATTACTTTCATATTACCTTCATGATATAAACAGTATGTCTGTAGTAGATGCCTTTATATTACTTTACTGCTAAAATGGTCCGTGGAACAAAAATGTGTAAGAACCCTTCATTATGTTAAAGGAAAAATTAAGGCAGTTAATGCGCCGAGTAAAAGCTCTCATTCTCTGAAAATTCAATAGAAAAGAAACTTAATTGTATACTTGTGATAAAGAAATTTTGTTCTTAAAGATCAAAATTTGGAGTGTCTAGTCGCGAACGTCATTAATAAATTTCTATACGAAGGTGAAAAAAGTAAGTAATCGAATTACCCGAAATACGATAGTTTTACTAAAATAAAAAAAAAATACTTGTGATAAGGATTTTATTTTCTTACAGCTATTTCCACTTCAAAAAAAATTAATAGAAAACTTTTTTGTACTTCTTTTTTATCCTATATAGCGTGAAAAGATAATTTACAAACACTTCATTGGTCTAATATATTTTACTCCAAATTATTAGAAAAAGTAATATATAATATCAATACGCTAGTTCAAACGGAATTAAATTTATTTAAGATCTGACTTAAATATTGATTTTTCTCAATATGACATATATAGATGAGGAGACATGACTGAAATATGTACAGAATTCTTCTCTCAATTATTCTGGTGGCCACGGTAGCCAGGTTAGAAGGTCGATAGTCGATTTTGTTTCCTTTCAATCATGGATTTTTCTCCTGATGCCACTAAGAACCCGTTATGTCACAAGGCACGTTAAGTCTGACGAAGCTCCAAATTCTCTCGCTGGGATGTATAAGTGTTTGGAGAGGGATGTGCCAGTTCAGGCGTTACCTTCAGGCGGTATAAAGTTCAGTATTTCGAGGTTCATCCTCAATAGTCAGTGTTTTGATTTTGAGTGGCAGAGTAAAAAGAGTGACCATGGTCACTCGCGGTTTCATTGTTTCTCTCACATTGTGGGCTCGAGACATAATGCTAAAGAATCTCCATGTAGTAGGCTGATGTACGTTAAATTTGATGAGACTCAATCCTCTTCCACTGGCGTGGTATGGAAGCTTGGAAAGGAAGATGTAGCTCAGATGTCGTCCTCGTCACTTGACCGAGGCTCAAAATTACGAGGTTTGTCACCAATAGTTCCTACATTGATTCCAAGACTGATGTTAATAAGCAATTAACCAGTGAATAAAATGCTTCTGAAGGCAACGTTAATATACAGTAAAAAAAAAACTGTTCTGATGGCAGTATTTTATTATGCATTAATTTACGTATTTCGGAGAAATATTTTGTATTTGAAAGTCCTTTGTTCTAGATTGTAGATTTTCTTCCTAATTTAGCAAATAATAGCATTAAAAATCTACCGCTAATGGTTTTTGCACCACAAGTAAATTAACTAAGGCAATTAAAATGCTAGAAAAAATTTCGAATAAAATCAATTAATTTAAAGTAATCCAATCCCTAATTACTTGGATATATAATAGATTGAGATTTAATTACAATAATGAATGAGTTAAAATTTAAAAAAAAAAACAGATTTATTAGAAAATAAGGAACTCAAATTATTTATGTTCAAATTATTTATGGCTAGCAGAATACTATAGGCATCCCACTTGTCCACCAAGATGAATTACCCTCTACAAATGCTGAACTTATGGGATGGCGGATATTCTTGTTGTTTAATACATCGTAATGTTATGGTTACCTATATCTGGGGGGGTTCTTATGTTTTTATGAATGATTTAATGATAGCAATGTGTTCAGTATTCATAATGATGCACATAAAGAACATAATGGCTAACAGAATAATCGAGGCATTTCAGTAGTCCACCAAGATGAATATCCTAGATGAAGAACCTAAGTGATTGTTGAAGGACCCGGGCATTATCTTCTGCGAATTGCCATACATTCATTACCATCTTGAGTAAATTAAAACATGGTAATCACTAGGCGGAAATTCAGAGATTACCAGAAGATATACACAGACTCCCCATCTAAATCGCTGCAATAAATCTTTGCACGCAGTAGTCACATGAAGGTAATCGTAGTCATGTGAAAAATATTGTATTCCTTTCTTTAACTTGTAACTTCGTAGATTCTTGATGGCTGTTTTCAATTTGTGTACATTATGCAATAAATGGTCCCATTAACTTTTTTGAAATAGTGTGGAAATAATTCCTTTGTTGATAGATCGTGCTGACACTAACTTGCTCGTAGTGATTCACCAATACTGCCTCACCCGATTGTCTACTGCCATAATTGTAATGACCACGAACACTCACACTGCTCAAGGTCTGCAGTCCGTTCTGATTCGTTCGCTACGAAATTAACTCAGTGCCTTTTTTTGTGACATTGAAGTGCGGGAAAGACACTTCGTCTAATGCATATTTTGCATACGACAATCTACGACGATAAATTCTAATTGGACTCTCATTTTTCGCAACAAAAAATGGCGCGACTGTATGTTGATAAAGTTTGAAGGCATCCATGATCTGGTCGTAAGAGGTTACCTTACTGCCACGCAGTCTCAGAGACAACTGACCATACCGCCTGCTTTCCAACCAATTAGGGCTCCCTATAGGTGCATGTATGACTTTTAACTAACAATAAAATGACGCAAGCATGACAGTTTCACTGTCACTTCTGCGTCCCTGATTGCTTATAAATTATGTCGCCTCCTTGTAGTTGAAGTCCAAATAGGTAATATTTTTTGGGCTTCCGGATCAAAATACTGTAAGCTCGTTCTGTTAACGAGTAAGCAATTATGGTTTTTAAAATAAACAGTAAGACTCCAATAAGTTATGAAATTACCAAGTCAAACAGAGTCGGGTAAAATAATCCTAAATGTAACGCAATGATTAAGCTTTACAACATTCACAACGACAAAACTTTTTCTTTCATTGAACGTTTAAAATTTCTTAGCTAACATGTTCTTAAATATGATTGTTCTTTTGCTACTTCTTAATTTAATTTAATATTTGAAGTACTTTGTGAGAGTATTAGAGTGATATATATATATTCGTCAGTTTTTATAAACAAAGTGACTCTTCAGAATTTCAAGATTCAGACCACGCTACATTAAATCAAAATATCTGACAACACTCCTAATTTAAAAGACTTTTTGCGATTTATTGAAATGCTTTCTATATCTGGACTTGTATTGATTTCAAATACTTTATTTCAAAAGAAAATCAATAAGATAAATTATTATCAACTGCCATGTCAATTTTTTTTTATTGAAAATGATTTTTAAATATCTCATATATCCGATTAATAGAGCCACCGGCTACAGTAGTTCAATCTGAAAAAAAAAAATCTGGAATTGATTAGAATTTTTATCTTCACAAGCAAAATGTTTTAAAAAATATTTAACAGAAAAGTAAAATTATATTATTTCACGGTGAATGAAAGATATGTAAATATTGAATACTTCGATTTCACAAATGCACCTTTCCGAGTAAAAAGTACTTCAAATGTAATAATAATACTTCACAGTGATTTTGTTAAATATTTTTTCTTGCATAAGTGAAATAGTTTTTAAATTTTTTTTTGCATTTTCTTAGTTGTTTCCTTATATGTATTCCATTAACTTTTTATATAGTTTGCTTTGATTTAATGCTGCCTTTGCATATTGTTAAAGTATAAGACCCGAAATTAGATCACTTTTTCCGATAAGAAAGAACTTGAACATTAGTTTTATATTCTGACTTCGCTATCTCTTAGAGAGCAGCGTATTTTATTATACCACTACCCTATTTTATTATGTATTATAACTCATTTCTATCTCAATTGATCCCTTTTTTTTTGGTGTAAAATGTGCTCCATGCTTCGTCTCCTGAACTATAATGTTAAGTGGGCATTAAACGTTACGTATTCAAGAGAAAAATGGCGTATTTTCGGATTGTTCCCTAACTCTTAAAAATACTGCATTATGAACAGATGCAGGTATTACAACGTTGCTAATTTATATGAAAATTTGATCAATTTTCCACCTGGAAATTTGTTCGAAATTCTGACCAGATTCTTTAACATTATGTAAAGATAGCTTCAATTCCTGATATGAACTTACTAAAAATGTAAATAATCGATATAATATCACACTCAGCCTTATTTTCACGATAAGCCTCTCTTTTTTTCCTAGGATAATTTTCTCAATCTGCTCTTTCAAATTTAAATTCAAAAGTTTTGATTTTAATTCCTTAAAAATATTTATATAAATCATATTTTTATCAGTTTCAGATGCAAATCATATTTTCAGTTTTTCTTCCGAAGAAGATTCATCAAGATTTTTCAGAAATTTTTAATATACCTTTTTAAGCAACAATTATTAACAAATAACCTGCTTATTTCATCTGCACAATTCATCGATGTCTAAGGAATAATCAATTTTTAATTATCTATTGATTCTAAACTCACAAAATAGCATAAAAGTACTCATATATCGATAGTGTTTGAAATAAGACTTCTTATCTTAGTAAAAGTGAAAGGGATGGAGGGCAAATGGATTAAGTAAAATTTTTTTATTTCAGCAGATAATTTACAAGTCAAGGTTACACAATAAAAATAGCCGAAATATAGCATTCTTGGGAGACAGAGTAAAAAATAGTCTTCGGGACCACAAGGTCCAAGGACGAAATCTGTAATTTAAAAGTAAAGTCCACACACAAAGTAAATAAAACCAAAGTCCACGTCATCACGGAAAAAAGTTCAGCAGCGGGACGGGACGAAAACACGGCACGGCGAAATCCAGACTTTTCAGCAGATAGAAGCGGGAACACAAAAGGAGAATCCGACAAGGCTTCACAGGCTGAAGAAAGAGACCGCTTCTCGGGGGCTTCAGAGGGTTCATTTACTTATTAACGAAACATTTATTTTACAGAACTCGGTTTATTGAAAGTAGTAGAAATTGCCTAACGATTCAAATTTCATTCAAATCAAATAATTAGTACCAGACATATTCGGGATACACAGTTAGGGAACCATATTCCTTTACTTATGTTCTAGAATTGGCAAAAATCATTTATTGTTTGGAGAAATAGCCCTTAAAATATCTTAAATTGAAAGCTTTTATAGTCAGAGTTTTGAGACACTTATAAGTAACCCATTCTTTAAATCTTCATAACTCAGAAATTTAAGAGCAGAATGATATGAAGTTTTGAATATTTAGCTATTTTAAGATGGGAATTCACATACGCTAAAAATCGGATTTCATACTGCGATAGCATCATGTTTTAGTTAATTAACTATGTTACTTTAGCTAATTATTCCATCCATTTATACCATAAATCAGTTTCTTGGAGGCATTGATACTAATTTTATCCAAATAAGAAGAGGATCCGAGGATTATTAGGGGTGACACAATTTTTGAACTCAATGCATTAATTTTTCATTCAATCGAAATTTCAGAAACGTAATTTTGAGAAGAAAATCCCACATTATTGGCTTTTAAAATAAATATTGAGGGTAAACTGCCTCAATATTTATTTTTGGACAGACAGGTTTCTCTATTTGCTATATCAATAACAAAACAATGGGTAGCATGGTGATTCCATTGTAATTAAATTAAGAACCTAAAAATGGAACTTCTTTGCAAAAGCATACTAGGTGCTGGGAAAGTTTTTCATGAGGAAAGATATAAATCTATATCTTACATCTTTATAGATTTAGTTTTAACTGTAAATTTATTTCAGAATATATATATATTCTGAAATTTATTTCAGATATATATATATATATATATATATATATATATATATACAGAGCTAAAGAGAAGATGTACACATCCTTATTTATAAGAAATAGCAAAACTGTTACATCTGATTAAATAGCCACAAACCGTGTAATTGTTATAAAAATATCTTTAATCTACCCAAACTGTTTCTCGGTGATCAAATAATTCAAAATTAGATGTAAGAGAATTCTAAAAATAAAAAATGTACTAGTTGCTTGACATTTTATAATATTGCTTCGAAAACTCCGTTTACATAAGAGTTTGCACTCGATATTGTTACAGATTTCAATTTCCTATGTTATCTGGAAAATTTATAAAAATTATGAATTTTATTTACAACATACAATAAATCAGTAAAGTATAGACATTTTCAAAAATTATTTTATCATGTACTTTTGAATAGTAGACTAATTGAAATATTGTATTCATTACTCTGTTATTAATTAATTTCGAGACAAAACAAATCTAATTCTTCAAAATACTTAATCTGTAAGGAAGTAAAATGTTTAAAATAGCTATAGAGTCTTAAATTTATCAAGGTCATTGAAACTGAGACACATAACACATGGTTTATCAATTTCCTGTCATACATCTAATTTCATTTTTGCCCAAAAAAATTGAGAACATATTGAATTTTAATCTTCTCTAAGCTTTAGGTAGAAAAAACATACTTTGTGTTTTGCAAACCTTGTTACAGCCTTAGGTGGTAAAAAGGAAGTTTTTTCATGAAAATCCTTAAAGTGTATTTTTCCTCGGGTGTTTCTAAACTTTATTTTATATTTGATACGCAATAAACTAAAAAACCTGAGATGACGAATTTTTTAAGTATATTTTGAGTGTTTTTAAACTATCATTTTATACCTTAAAATCTTAGTTTGCTAAATATATTAATATACATCATATAACCATATTAAGGACATAATAATATTTGAACATTTTTGTATCGAAAAGAAAGTACCGAGCTTTCATTTTGCTTTTTCAAAATTTTAACGCAGTCAGTTTTGAAGGCTGAAAGTGCACTTTTCAAAAGACAAAATTTAAATATTCACTAATTAAGCTTTAAATTTAAATTCTTCAAAAATTGTCTTACTGATCAATATTTAGAAGCATGGAGAGTTGTTTTTTAAATAAATTAGCTCTGTATGTTTCATTCATTGCAAATATGTCTGCATTCAAATGTCGATTGTATAGTCCATAATTTGAACATTTGCTAAATATTTGGATTTTTTAATGTGTTTCCCATATTCATCAGTATTTTCTTAAAAATGGTACAGTACTAAAGCGCAAAATCAGCTAAAAGTTATTTGAATGTAAACTAACCGTCATTAGTAACGATCGCTATTTAAGACAAGTTTCAATTCTTTTAAGCAAACAGGGATTGCATGGTCTTTATTCCAACTCATAACATAACTTAAATTTAAATACAATGATTCATTTCCTTAAGAAATGTTTAAATTTCATTTAAAAACTAAGGAAATAAACTGAAATTTATATCAGAATAACATGAAAAAATGAATTAGTCTTTAAGACTTGAAGTTAGAAGTTTTGAATTTGAAATTAGCCGAAGATCTCTCTTTCAAATTTTGTAAATTCAAAATATAACAGTTGGGGCTCTAAGTAAGTGTAAAGAAGAATGATTACAAGGTGTCTATAAACTGATATCAGAAAAATAATTTAAAGTTTCAAATGACGTAAAATTAGGTTTTGTACTTTTTGAATTAGAGTATACAGATCATTACATCAGTACTAGTTACATTTATTTTAGTAAAAATGTCAGATCCTAATTTATTGTAACAATCCTAAATTTAAAAAAAAAATCATTACTCTCATGCGCCTTGAAGAATCTATTTTAATGAAGATTTTTCTACGTGCTAAATATGTTTGTATATAATCATTATTCAGTACACTTAATATTACATGCATTTTTTTGTGATGTTGAGCTTTTTGCGATTTTCTCTTTACTAACCTAGGGGACATTTCGATAGTTTGAATTGCATAAAATTACAACTCTCAGCCAAACAAAATTAACCGTCATTAGAAAAAATAGATGAAGATAAGAAATACAGTAAATTGAATTCGAGATAGTGATACATAAGTAAAATGGAATTAAAAGAAAGTAGAAGGGAGATATGAGTTAACGATAAATGTGCGATAGATAACTATGAATTATCTTCATATTCATAAAATTTATTTTTATATTCAGAAGACTAATGCGCACAATACCTGACATAAGGATATATACCATTCCAAAATATTATTTAATTTGCTTTCAAAAAAATCTCTAAGCCATCACAAGTGTGCTACATAGGTTGGAAAAGGACAGTAATTTTATTTCTAGAAAAAGTTTTAAAAAAAGTGAAAGAATTCAGCAACTAATGGGTTGTCTTAAAATAATATCTGTTGTTGAATATATTTAAATATGTATACGTGTATTCAAATCTTAAGAAATGCATTTGAAACTGATTCGTGGCAAATAGTTTCTTCAATCACCAAAACTTACTGTAGCAATTTTTAACTATTTTTTCATTTCGTCTGATAGAAAATTGTTTGTCAAAAACACTATAAATAACATTAATACAACTAACCCTATACAAATAATTGTAAATGGGGCTGGTTATACTAGTTGTGGGTTACACTCTTGGTTACACTAGCATGGGATTGGATGTATTAAAATATTGAGAATTTTAATACAACCATTCACCTTTCTAAAATTGAAAAAAAAATAATAACTTGTTATATTAAAACTTTAGAATTTTAAATAGGAGTATTTTTAAAGTACAAAAATATTTTAAAAGAAATTATAATTTTAAATAGTAGTAATTTTAAAGTAAAAAAAAATATTTTGAAAGAAATTATAATTAAGAATAATTGTTTTTTTTAAAAATGAAGTTATTTCTTTTACTGAAATGTATATTTTACATTTGTCTAATATGGTGAACATAAGTTTTCTCTTATAATTATCTAATTTTAAAATAATTGCTCATAGAGTACCTTGTTTCCTTCAATAAACAAAAATGAATACATATATCTTAAAAATCAATATTTGGAAGAAAAACATCTTGTGCGAAAAATATAAAATCCAAACATTTTTCTATTACGGCATTCGTTTCTTTTAATATATTCAGTTTCATAAAGAAAATATTAAACCTAAAATCAAATTCATTAAATCTAACGCCCTGCTAGAACAATTGTTTACCATTAGGCTTACTTTAGAAAGAGAGAAATGTGAATAAGGAAAGAAATTCGTAAGTCCACATCTGAAATATTGATCTGTTTACCAATAATTTCTCATCGATTTTGATGTCAATATCTTACTACATTTGAATTTTTGAAACGTTTACGGAAAGAGGGCTTTTCTATATTCTAGAATTCTTATAGACAATTAATATGTCATTATGTCACATATGTTACTGATAACCATCTTAAGAATTTGATTCTGCAGAAAGCATAATTGTATGCTTAAATACATGAAATATATTTTTATAAATTACTTAATACATTTCAAATATAACTACGAATTAAATTTTATCTATAATCTCCAGATTCATTTATCTAAGATACACAAATAAATCTAGCATGAATTTCTTATATTTTCCATATGAATATATTTGAATTTATTACACAACAACAAATTTGTGTTTAATTATTTTATACCTTTGACAGAGAGTTCTGATTTACCAACATTTGTCATCCATATGTTGCTCTTTCAAATTTCACAGTTCCCTATGAATTGACATATTACTTTTAGAACCTTATTCACATTTGTACTCAAATCTTTTAAATTTGTTCAATGTGTGTAAATATTTAAATATTTTTTATAATGAATATGAAAATTAAAAAGTATTTGAGAAAAAATTA
The DNA here is from genome assembly GCA_019974015.1 of Nephila pilipes. Lineage (NCBI taxonomy): Eukaryota > Metazoa > Arthropoda > Arachnida > Araneae > Nephilidae > Nephila > Nephila pilipes. The sequence continues at coordinate 10,975 of BMAW01062819.1, forward strand.
ATGGAACTTTCAATTGGAAATAAAAATTACAATGCTTCATAACTCAATTAATATAGTTACAGTATTGATTTTTAACATATGAAACTAAACTGATGGTAAAACGATAACAAACTCTCACTGATGTCAGGTATGCTCTCTTTCCTCTCTTACTACTAGTAGCACAATATTTATATTCGATAAAAGTAATATGACATAAACGAATTCAGTTTTCATTCAGTTCTTTATTCTACAATACAAATATTCCTTAAGTAATAAAATTACCTAATTAGTAAATATTGATTCTTGCTATCAACAAATGTAATTGAAGTTTAATAAATCAAAGGAACAGAAGTGATTTGTTTAATGTAATCCAAAATCGAACTCAAGGTGAATGTTAATAAAATTTATTCTTTTTGATTGCATCCTATAATTCATACTGATAGAAAAAAAATTAATTTAAGATTTCAGGTACACATCTTATTAAAATAAAATTGCGTTAGAGTAGTAACAATGTTTTCCTGTGTACCTACTCTGTAATGCTTTTTAATTAAAATTTTTTTTCTTTCAAATGTATGCTATAAATAAATTTATACGTACAAATATTTCGTTTGTTTCATAGTTCATTATTTTTTTTACTTAGAATCAACACAAAAGCTATTGGCGACCAATTTCTTAAATTTGAATCACGAACTAGCAATGAGAATGATACATGATCTGGTATTCCTAATCCTAACTCCAACATCACACTAACGTAAGGACATTGACCAGCTAGATATTTAATATGCATCAGAGTTACTACACGATTCGCCTTTAGTCCAATCGGCACGAAAATATGCTAAAAATATTTTCAATATAACCATCAAATGAAAATACTAATAGGAGAAAATGTACACTTTGATGAAAAATCAGAAGAAAGTTGGTTTCAATGCGAATAGAAAATATGAATGAGTAACAATAATTAAGATGATTTTTATAATCCGAGAAACAAATTACAAATAAGGGAAGCCGAAAAAATTACCTTTTCTTAAATTTTAATAGTTAAGAGAAAAAAATGTCTTACATATGTATATATATAACCAAAACCAGAAAAATTAAAATCTATGGAATTTGAAAATTTTTTAAAAACTAAATTTTCTGAGAAGACATAAAAATGGAAATGATACACTCATGGACAAAAAAATTAACGAACCAAGAAATAATTGCGGGATCGTAACGAAACTTGACATGAAAGTCCATGCCGGGGAGATATGCAATTAATTAGAAATGTAGCGTGATTGCGCATTACGTATAGCCGGTAGAGAGCGTTTAACGTCGTTCTCCGTGGAATATAAAACACGTAACCAAAGCTTGTTTCAGTGTGCTCAATCGTTTACAAAGGAAGAGCTGAGGTAGACAAGCCATTACGCCGTTTTCGAAGACAATGTGAGCAACTATCACAGTTTGAGAGGGGGAGAAACATCTGCACGATGGAAGCTGGGTGGTCAGCTAGGCGAGTAGTTCATCAATTAGGCCATTCTGATTGTGTTGTGAGGAGGTGTTGGGACCAGTGGATCCGAGAGATGTCATTTACACGAAGACCAGGCTCAGGACGCCCTCGACAGACAAGTCCTTGAGAAGACCGCCACATCGTAAGAAATGCACGCGTATAGCCAACTGCTTCATCGGCCGCTATCCAGACACAGGTAGCATCCAGACCCAGGACCCCTGTGTCTTCTCATACCATACGAAGGCACCTGGCTGAAGGATATTTGGGATCGTGGTGCCCATTACGTGTGTTGCCCTTGACTCCCACCCATCAACGCCTCCGTTTGGAGTGGTGCCGAGCACGAGGAAACTGGACTGCAGCGGAATGGAACTAGGTCGTCTTCAGCGACGAATCCAGATTCAATCTCAGCAGTGAGGACAATCGTGTTCGTGTGTGGAGACCCAGTGCTGAACGCCTCTATCCTACCTTTGCTTTAGAGCAGGGGTCTCCAAACTACGGCCCGAGGGCCACATCCGGCCCGCGGACAGATTTTGTCCGGCCCGCGGAGAGCTAGCATACTTGAAAGAAAACTCCTTCTAGAGAACATATTTATTTTTTATAGCAAATTAAATTTAGTTTACTGAAGTAATCTATTTTTATGTTGAATAATTATTAATATGACATCTACATTGATATGGTCATGGGCTAACTACTCATAACATTGTTGTAGGTTACTATATACTAACTAACAAATTATTGAAATGAATCCAACTAACATTTTATACATTTTAAATGAAAAAATAACTTATAACAAGCATAATGACATATGAAATACTAATGAGATTTATGTAATTGAGATTTTCCACTGACAATAGTTTGTAGTTGTGGACTAATTTTACTTGTACCAATTATTAAAAGAGATTTAAGATGCTCATCAGTTAATTTAGATCTGTAAACATTTTTTGTGTACTTCATTTTGGAAAAGGTCTTCTCACACAAATAAGTAGTACCAAAAACAGAAAACAGCCCACGAGCAAATTTATGCAAATTATCAAATTGTGTCAGTGGAAGACACTTATAAAATTCCAACAAAGATAAGTTTTGATATTTGTTCTTAATTATATCACTGCACTGTAGATCAATCATTTCCATTTGAAGTTCCGGGGCTAGGGTTTCAATGTCAGTATCAAAAGGATTCTGAAAAATCTTAATTTGATTCGCAATGGCATCAAAGTCCGAGAAACGAGTATCAAAATTTATTTTCAAAGCACTCAAAGTTTCGATTGCAAAATCGATAGGAAACTCGGTCTCAGTGGTGTGGCTGAATATTTCACATGTTTTAAAATGTGAAAAACATTTACTTCGTAGTTGTGATTGAAACAGTATCAATTTCTTCCGGAATGATTTGATATTAGTGTATAAATCAGGAAGATGCTGGTTTTCTCCTTGCAATCTTAAATTCAGTTCGTTCACATGTTTTGTCAAATCAACATAGAATGCTAACTTCCTCAGCCATGCGTTGTTTTGCAATTCAGTAAGAGGGCGATGCTTTTCATTCAAAAAAATTTCGATCACTGCTCGAAGTTCAAAAAAGCGCTGAAGGACTTTCCCACAACTAAGCCAACGTACGGCAGTATGATAAGGTAAGTCATTTTCTCCAATCTCTTCAATAAATTGCATGAATTGTCGGTGATTCAGCCCAAAAGATCTGATAAAATTAACAGTTGATATGACTGGTTTCAGAACTTCAGACATATCCAAACATTTTCCGCACAAAGACTGTTGATGAATGATACGATGTAAGACTATTGGTTTTGAACCACCGTCATTTTCTACAGCCTTTGACACAAGAGCGACCACTCCTTTATCTTTCCCACTCATGTTTTTGCCTCCATCAGTTGTAATACATTTCAAGTTTTTCCATCGAAGGTTCTTTTGGTTAATGGCCATTTCAACTCCTTTAAAAATATCTGAACCAGTAGTTGTGCCATGAATACTATACATATCAAGAAGTTCTTCATGCACTTCATAGCTTTTATCTACTCCTCGAATATAAATCAACACCTGAGCAGTATCTGACACATCCGTTGACTCATCCAAGGCCAAAGAAAACCACTCAACATGTCCATTTTTGTTGAACAGTTGAGAGGATATATTTTCAGCGATGTCTTCTACCCTTCGAGCCACAGTGTTTGCTGACATACTGACAGTTTTTAATAAATTTACCTTTTCAGGGCACATTTCTTCGGCTACTGCGATTATGCATTCTTTGACCATTTCTCCATCGGTGAATGGTTTTCCACGTTTTGCAATTTCAAGAGCCACACGAAAGCTGGCATGAGTTGCAGCCTCTTGTTCAGTTTTGAGTTTTGTAAATAAAGATTGCTGCGATTTCAATCCGAGCTTCATAGCTTCGAATTTTTCTGTCCGCAAACTTTCTGTATATTTTGAGTAATTTTGAAAATGTTTTGCTTCATAATGACGTTTAATGTTATATTCTTTGAGAACGGCTATGCTTTCATTGCAAATCAAACATAGCGCCTTGTTACTGGACTCAATTACGAAATACTGAATGTTCCACTGATCTTTGAATTTTCTGCATTCACTATCAATTTTTCGCTTCTTTTCCATTCTACTAAATCACACACTCAAAAGCAACAATTCAAATCAAAATATTGTTACAAAGATGTCTTAAACTTAAACACGCACAAACACGTTTTAAGGAGGTACGCACTATTTTATTTCACAGCAGTGTCATAGGAACTGACTTGTGGTTGCGCCACTAGCCTTCTTATATATTCCACTTACTGCCATCTAGAAGTGAGTGGAAGACACCAGAACTTTCTCGAACCAACGAGATTATTCTGTAAGTGCTATTAGCGCCTTCTGTTAGCGATAGAAGGTACTACCTATTTTCGCTTGTGTCCACCAGATGTCCTGTCACGTTACTCCTCATGGCTCGC
>BMAW01062820.1:0-16524 GCA_019974015.1 Nephila pilipes
TGTGTACTTCGTTCAGTTACGTATTGCTCAGTTAAATATGAAACAGACAATTTGCAAGGTTATTCTTTTTATCTATAGGTTAATTTTTGAAATAATACCTGTTTAAATCCTCTTACAGAACTTTTGGCGTAATGAATGATAATTTATTGATTCTACAATAATCGTATTGAATGCATTAATATAGAAAAACAAAGCTAATTCAAGTAGCTCATTGTTATTTTGGCATGATGCTTTGCTATCCTTGGATATGTTAAGTTTTAAAATGAAAGATGTTAGAATTGATTTAATTAATTATTTTCGAATAAAGGGCAATTAGCAAATAGGGAATATAAAATAAATAATTATTGATAATTAAATAGAAAATTCCCTGGAAGAAAGCGAGAGTGGTAACGTTTTATATATTTATTTAGAAAACTTATGTGGTTTTATTTTAAAAGTGAGTACTGGTTTTCTTCATCAGACATAAATTTAAATGAATAAATGTTTAGTAAGTTAATTTATGAATTCGTAATTGGAGCACGGAAGATTAAACACTGTATGAGAAAAACTGTATCCTACAACTTTGTTTTGGAACATAAGTTACAAAACAACGAACTATATATATATATATATATGTGTCAAGTGTGTGTGTGTGTGAGTGAGTGTGTGAGAGAAAGAGATTATCCTTTCTTATTCTCCGATTCAATTAATTATATTCTCATATTTAAAGTAAGAATATTTTATTATAATATTATTATTAAAATGATTCATTTAAAAAATATAGTTTCCTCATATTTTTAAGGTATTTAAAAATTCGAATCCATTTCACCATTCAAAAATCTTTATTTTGATTTGGAATTCCAACTAAATTTGTTACAAGCTATTCATTGCGCAATTTTCTTAATACTTGTTTATCGTTTACTTCATAACCAATGCTTAGTAGAAGCATTTTTATGAATGATATATAAATTATAATTATTTCTACAATCGTGATCTAAGTTAATCAAATAAGTTATTTTCATATATTTAAATTTAATTATTAAAAACACATTTTAGATTTAATTTACATGCTAAGTATTACTTCTTTTTGTTACACTAACGTAATTTATAACTGTAATAAAGACATATCATTTAGAAAGTATCACTTCAAATAGACTTTCTTTTTTCTATTAGCAGTTTTTTCCCCTTTCATTTCAATAGAAAAAAAGATATTGAATCGTTTTAATTCAAATAAGTTCGCTGTTTCATTACATTTAAAACCGGTTTCTTGAATGCGAGCAAACAAATTAAGGGATCTTGGATAAATTATTAGTCAGCTCTACTAGTAAGCAATTTCTTACGAGGAAACGATGTAACAACAAATGATCGGCAATAGAGTTAATGATATGTAATAAAAAATGCACTATATTCTTCTAGTCTAATTTCGGTACAGAGAAATTAATTTATCTAATAATGTTGAAATTGATTTTTAAAAATTAAATCTGTATTTTTTTAAGAATTTAAAATTTCATAAGAACTACAGTTTGTACTTTTTAATTGAAGAAGGCTAAAGAATGCAATTTTCCCAATGAAATTCAAATGTGGAACTTATACTTGTAGAAGTATCCTAGAAATTCGAATAATATACATGAACTATTCAGAAAATAAAAGTTAAATGTATCTTTTCTATGAAAAAACCTTTAAAAAATTCTAAAGTACCTACATAAAATTATTCTATTAACAATAGAAATAGTTGAAATTAAAATCATTGAAAATTACAGATTGTAATATTTAATCTTAAGCAAACTTTCAAAAATTGAAATTGAAATTTCTTAAGTATTACAGCGTGCACTATTTAACCTCTAAGATGCTTAAAATGTATTCTTCTCAGGCACTTGAGCTGTGGTATTTGTTTTTGTAGGAGGGCCGCGGTAGCCTAGTGGTCAAGATCATGGACTAGCGGCCGGCGGTTTTCGTTCAGTCGTGGGTTCGATCCTTGGCCATCAAAGACACGCCGTGTAGCCGGGGCTGATGTACGTTAAATCTGTTGGGGGCCCAAAGTCCTCCCGTGGCGTGGTGTGGATGTTAGGAGAGGAGGGTGCCAGCTCAGGTGTCGTCCTCGTCAATTGACCGTGGTTCAAAATTACGAGGTCCGTCGCCAATAGCACCTCGTGTTGCTTCTAGTGCGACGTTAATAAAAAAAATAAACTCGTATCTGTGGGAATGCGCAAGATTGCTGAGAATACATGAACAAGTTTAAAAAGGGAAGATGGATGTACCTTTCCTAAAAATAGTCTCTAAAAGAAAATTCCGAAATACCCATATAAAGCATTTCTTATTAAAATGGAAACAATTAAAATTAATAAGAATTACAGCTTTCGCTATTTGACCTTATTTTTTACAATCATGTTTCAATTAAAATTTTTACATTTAGGACATAATTGCATAGATTAATTCTGCCTTAAATGTATTAATAAAATTATTTTTAATTTACGCAGATATTACGTACTATTACTTTTTTAATATTCTTAAGATTTTCATTTCAATGGTTGTCCATAGTTACTCGTTATAATTTGCATTTCTCTTGTGAAACAATTTTATTTAAGGAATCTAGATTTAGTTTTCACAAGGTAGAAAAGGTAGCTTAATTAATCCGCAAGTATATGTTTTCAATTAATTTTGATTGAATAACATTTATGCATTTTTATAAATTAAAATGTGAATTAATAATTTATTAACTGATAATATTTTAATATACTATTAATATTTCACTGACAAAATACCCGGTAGCTGTTGCTTGGAAATTAAATATTTCTTTGGTAAAAACTATACGCTTTTTATTTACAGAGAGATTTAAGTATTTTTCTTATCAAATATGTGTACATTCTTCCTCATCAGTTAATAAACAAAGGTTTAAAAAGAGTTTTAAAAGTCAACTATATTAATCATAAATTATAAGCAATTCTTAATGAGTTAAATATAACATAGTTATATTCAGTTAGTATTTTATTGTTATTCAAATTATTAAAAAAAAATATTTTCAATAGATTCAGAACATTTTAGTTATATTCAATTCATAATTCAATATTTTGAATTCAAATGATAGGCAATTAGCAATACCTGAATTAAATGCAATGCTTCTATTGAAACATAGATTAAATTAAAAAAAAATTCCCATTATTCCAACTTGCAAATAATTAAAAATACAAATAAAGATTGATTTTATTTTGTGTAGTGAAAAACTGATTTTCTCTAATTTTGACAAAGGCCTGATTAAGAATATGCGCAAATTCGCCTCAAAATAATGTTTTGTGAAAATATTTTATTTATAGGAAAATTAAAGCAAATGAAATACAAAGTAATGACTTTCATTGTGATGTCAGCATGTATGGTTAGAAAACAATATTAAACCACTTTATTAAGAAATAGTTTGAAAGTATCAAGGCAAAATTGGTGGCCTCATCTCTGTCTTAAAATTACGAATAATCTGATCCTAGTTTCATTTATTTTTTAGGTGTTTCTTATTTCATAATTTAAGATAATGCATTAATATATAAGTAAAAAACTATACGAATGTTATTTCAATAAAAAGTGTTGTGAACGTTAAAAGAAATTTTTTTATTGATTTAAAACTTTTTTTTTCTAAAATTAATGTTACTTTACTCATGAATTATAGTGACTATAAAGAACACCCAGTTTTTTTTTACTTTATGTATATTTTATACATTAAATATATTGTTCTGCTAGAGGTAAAGGACACAGTGTCCATTTTTTTAAAAACATTATAATAAATAAATTTTAAATAAAAATAGGACTTTAAAAATGGTACTGATATTTAAGAATAAGTCGTCTAAAGAGTAAAATATAAAAAGGGGGGAGGCTTGTTGAAAAATATTCATTAACAAGCAAGCGGTAAGAAAAAATAATTAGAACCTTTATGCTGCTCCTTTGTAAAATCTCAAAAATGGACACATACTCTTAATCTCCGGCATACAAATATATTTATAAATAGAAGTAAAAAACAGCAATTACATTTTAATCATTGTTGTAGTATCATCAGTAATAAAGTTAATTTCTACGTAAATTTTACTTTAGCCGCGTGGTGAGGTTTGCGAGTTCATGACCAGCACTGTTTCAGTCACGTAGTGGACACGAATCCTTATGATACTGAATACCGGTCGGGTAAAGGGATTGAAGCATATTAAGGCCACAATATACCATCAAAACGCGGTTTTTGGTCAAGATATCGTTTTTATTTTGGATTACATATTAAAATTTAATATTTTATCCTTAAAATTCAATTTGAAGTTTGATTATTTCTTATTTAGAAGCTAAGTTACAGCTGTTTTAATATTATCTGATCATGAATTTCATTGACCGGAAATTCTTAAAAAACGACATTGTTTTTTACTATCAAACGCAATATCTCAAACTGTTATTCATGAATGAACTTGAAATTTAATACATATGTTTTTCAGATACTTTTATACTTAGAAGAGATTATTCGTGAGATTTTATAATGAGTAGAAGTTATTTGATATTGCAATTAAGTGAAAATTAGAATGACTTTTAAATAAAATTTTAAGGTTCAGAACTCGAACTACCTTATCTTCCTACATAAGGGTTATATTATCGAAATAATACTTTGTTCACTAAATAAGGTTGAATTCTGTATCATATTCAATCTGAAAAAAATTTAAACATATTTTTTTTAGTTACCATGTTTTGCGGATAGTCTTAATTTTTGCTTTTATTTGTATAAAATGCCCTTTTGACAGTACAATTATACAGCAACAAAACTTTTCTTCGATAATTTTTCTAATTTTGAAGCCCCATAAAGTAATAAAATAATGCATTTTCAAGCAAAAATTACATTGATTTAAAAAAATTTCTGCGAACGTTTTTAAAACTGATGGGGCTCTATGTCCTTATGTTGGATGTTATGGGAGTCTGGAGAAGTGAGTGCCTTTTGAGTTATCGTACTCCTCACTTGATCGTGGTTCCAACGCAATTAACTATAATGTTACTTCTAAGTTCCACGAGGATAAACAAACAATCTATCTCTATAATTTCATTTAGCATGGGGATGTTTATTGTAAGGCAGGGGCGTAGCTAGAAATTTTTCAAAAAGGGAGGGGGGTTCTTTCCTTTCAACTCATATCTCAAAATAATTTCAAATTTCATTCTTTAATGTGAAGGCGAAAAAAGTTTTAAATGGAGTACGGGATTTTGAGTATTAAATTTTTTCTCAACAAATATAAGAAATTCAATAAAAAGGTCTCAGTACGGGATTTTGAGTATTAAATTTTTTCTCGACAAATATAAAAAATTCAGTAAAAAGGTCTCAGTACGGGATTTTGAGTATTAAATTTTTTCTCAACAAATATAAGAAATTAAAAAAAAAAAACTCTTAGTGCGGGATTTTGAGTATTAAATTTTCTCTCGACAAATATAAAAAATTCAATCTGAAAGTCTCAGCTTCAAAATTTCAGTATACAGCAACCCAATTCCCCCATCGCTACGCTACTGATGTAAGGGTTACATTTCGTTTTTATTATTATTATTATTATTATTATTATTATTGAAAAGGATCAAAAATCCGGATGGTTTTGCTTACATTCATCCTTTTTAAGCGATTTTCCCCCCAAATTTAACATTTCGTAATTATTATAGAAACACGAATAAATATGTTCATTACGCTTTATATTCTAATTACTTTTGGACACGATGACAGTAGATATGTGATTTGGAAAATAGTTTTACCATTAAATCAGGTTAGAAATCATGGATATTTGTTTCATTATAATTTCGATGAGAATATCGAAAATAACGATTGAAAAAGAAAAGAATAGTTTCATTTAGATGTCAGGAAAGACTGTGGTTATATTATTCCGAGTAAGTCTGTCATTTACACAATTTTATCATTATTTCCTGTATTGGAAAAATATGTCAGTAAAAAAGAACAAAATTGAAAATATGTTTATAGGAGAATAATATAATTTATAATTTTTTTATCCCTAATTTATTTCTTGCTCTTTAAAACTTCAAGGAAATCATGATTTTGATCGCAAAAAAACCCAAATTATTTCCCTTGTTAGTTATTTACATAATTTATTATTATTTTGACATAACAGTTAACATTTTTTCGTATCCCCTACTTTTTTCAAGAACACTGTTTTTGAATCAGGACAAGGTTCTAAATCCTTGAAAACAAGGTTAAGCTTAGTCGCCGAAAGTTTGGAAAATCCCAATACCTATTTTCTATCTTTGTGATATCTTTATCTCTATACAAGACAAGGGGTTGTATTCCACGTGTATTTGCATGCTATGGAATATGAATACATTTAAGACTGAAAAATAATTTGACATCGACAATAAGTATATGAATTTTGTTTACTGTTCTTTATTTTAACTAGATTTTTTTCGAAGCTCTTAGAAATATTTAAAACGCAAATATTGTAAATTAAAGTTGTTTCCTTACACCGAATTTAATTTTGAGATTTCAAGTCCTGCTCGTGCCATGTTGTATTTAACTGAATAATAATAATAATTTTTAAATATTTAATTTTTCTTTTTGTTAATTAATTATAATTAAATTAATTAATGCCACATACAACTTTATGATACTAGAATAATTTAAAACTGTGTTTAATTTTTCTGTAAAATTGATCTTTATTTTGTATTAAAATACAGTTCCATTTTGACAAAAACAAGTACTAGATATTTTTCAGTCAAATGATAATTTTTCAAAAGGAAAAATAAACTTGTTAACGTCGTTATTAAAATATTAAATCATTATAAAATATTCAGGCTCTATTAATATTTTATATCTTTCCATTCTAATAGTAAACGATTGCAACGAGAAATTTCTACAAAGACACAATTATAAATTCTGCATAACTTAACAAACTGTATTATTAATGCTAGTTAGGTCAAATATTTCATTGTTGCTTCCAAAACTTTAAATTAATGATAAAGGTCATACGTTGTCAAAAATATTGAAATTCAAGACAACAAATGATAATAATATATATTCTAATTACCTAAGAAAAATTACGCATTTTTATAGAAATATACACAAATTATATTTAAATACTTCATTAAACATGTTTCAATTTCAATAATTTAAAAAAAAAAACAAGAAATATAATGATATTTATTCATTATGTCTTTGTTATAAAATTTCATCTGAAATCGAACGAATTATTCATTTAAAAATACCCGCCCTTCATTTAAATTCAATTACACATCTTAAATACCTTTCATGCTTCTTAATTAATACCGCGCTGTAAATGACACCAGCTTTGAATAATGCCCTATGAATAACATTCACATATATGTATACGTCCCCTGACCAACCATCGAATCGCTGACTACTCGCTGGGATTCCCCAAAAGGCCTGTTACCTTGAAAGAATCTATTGTTCTGGTATCATGCATAAGATACATAAATAAACACCTATTATACTTATCTTTAAGCTTGTTGCGCGCTGGTAGCATTTAAGTAATTCATTACGCGCTCAAACGGAAACAAACTGAGTGATAAAATATATCATGTTCAGAGATTGATTAATCCCTGTTTAATGCATATAGAATAATCTGCAGTTTCTTCTTGATTATGCCGAGAGTTCGTTTTCAATTCAAGGCCATTTCATAAAGATGATTTTGAATTAAATGGTGAAGTACCTTTACTAAATTAGAATTTATGAATTGAGATATATTCTAGCTGCCCCTCTAATCATCGGAGGGGAAATCCAATTTATTAAGTAAAATATTATCTTTCTACACATATAAAACAAAGTTAACTTATTTTTTTTAAAAAAAGAACATGGATTATTTGCCTTACAAAATAACAGATTAAAATTTGTATTTTAGTATCTAAATACTAACGCAAAGAAAAAATCCAGAATAGATAACTAAATGTTATTCAACAGATCCCTACAGCACGGAATTAAATTCAATTACAAAATAGCACTTTTTACTTAAGCATTATTTGCCCAAAATTCATTTTGTTTCTAAATTAGTTTAAAATGTATTACCTCTGTTGAAAGTAAATTTTTAATAAACACATACACATTTTAAAATTCCGTTTTTAATTTAAAAGTTCTTGACAATTTAAGAATTATAATTTTTCTCAAATAAAGAACTACCTCAAAATGATTTCAAAATGCCTGAAATTTTCTTTTTTTTACTTAGTCCTATTATTTACATGCTTAAAAAAGAAAGTTTTCTGGACGGTTTAAAAAGTTCAATGTATTGAATTTTCGAAAAAAATACGTTATACGTTATAAAATACGTTATTTTAAAATTTCGATATGATCTGAAGACATTGCAGCTTAAAACCGAAAATATTATTTTGTATAAATATAAACTGATTCATTCAAATATTTGTTCTAAGAAACACATGTTCTTAATGGTAAAAGATCGGACATATACGATACTGTAGAATTTCTTGAAAATTACGTAATAATGATTGTTACAATCCAGGGATCAGTATTCCATAATTACTATTAATTTATTAAAATACATTAATAAGTAGTAATTCTTTGTTGTTAAAATTTCAAAAATTTTAGATTTTCCCTGCCTTTATTGGCAAACTTTGACTTAATGTCGGCATGCATATAAATGACTTTAAATTCCCACTCATATTTTTGATAGTTAAAAATCAATTTTCAGATCAGGGCTTTATTTGGCATGTGCAAAGATGTTAGTTAAAATGATTGGAATACCTTCTGAAGGCAAAATAGTCTATTATGTAAGCTTATGATATAGGATGTCTATTTGCTATATATACGGAAGGGTCGAAAGTCCTTTATCTGCCATAAGTGTTACATTTACAAATGGGACATTAGTTGTACAATATAATTTTAAAAATTTGTATCGGAGCACTTTTCAAAAGGCATGATTATTGGTCCTCATTCTATAAGCACTGCGGCCTAAAATAGATGAAACTGAAAGTGGCAACAGGAACTGTGACTAAAATTATGATCACATGTCTGAAAAAACAATGTATTTCTTCTAAACGGGGAAACTGCATACGGGAAAGGATGTTGTCAGGCAGGGATCAGCGAGCAGTGGTACGAATTATTTGAGAAAATCGTAAATTCACAGCTGAGCAAATACGAACAGATTTCATCCTAGGTCAAGCAAATCAGTTTGTCGGGAGCTTCACAGTTTAGATTTTTATGACCGTGTTGCAAAGTGCAAAAACCTCTTTACTGACACCAATGCCAAAGCTTACATACAGTGGTATTTAACCTCAAAATAGGAAAATTGATGAGTAGGTAACTTGGGTTATTCGCGATACTCCCTCTGATTAACATCTGAGGTTCCTTTCTGATTTTATTTTTAAATTTCCAGCCTCTTCCTAAACAGATGAAACATGATGCAAATTAAGTAAACCTTAGAGATAGAGTGAATAGATATATCAAATCGTATAAAAACGACAGAGAATTTAAAAGAATAATAAGGTTACGACCATGGAAAGAGTGTTAGTAATCTTTAGTGCGTGGAGTCTTTTTGGCGTGTATGGTGAGATTTGGATTCAACGCTGGCGGAGTTACTGAATATTTGAAGGAGATACTTTCGTCGTATTCCGGTAAGCGTATTCTTTGATAGATTATTGAATTTGATAGTACTCGCAAACAGAGACATTAAACTGCGTGAGAGCACTTTCCCTGCTTATTAAATGATTAATAAAAACTATATTTTGTGTATAATTGACTACTTTAATTACTTGTTCAGTGCTTGAACTTAAATTGTACATTAGATCTTGTGTTTAAAATTATAATTATGACGGACGACATAAGTAATAGGATGACATAACAACAGGAAAAATATAATTTCGCCTGATGAATCTATTTTCATTTTATTTCCAACCAAAGGAAGAATATATGTTCGGGCACATGCCACAGAAACATTCCATCCTGACTGCTTGATTTCAAATGCACGAGTAAAGCATAATCGCAGAATCAGATAATAGGCCAAACCTATTTGATCGTACTTCAGGATCACGTTCTTCCAATAATGCAAACAATCTTTTTTGTAGACTGTTCTTTGTTTTAAGCGTGTAATGTCCTTTTACATACATAAAAGTGCGCTAAAAGTTGGCTTATTTAGAGCATGAGGATATAACATGAAGCAGTTGCTACTACTAAGTGTATATGGGGATACACACACACACACACACACACACATATATATATATATATATATATATATATATATATATAAAGCGTGTGTGTGTGTTATCAAGTTATTTGCTGAGTGTGAGGGCTTGAATCCGTAAAAACTGTTTAATCCCACATTTTGGTCTAAAGGTAGAAACAGCATCTTCAATTACTTTATCTCCTCGACTCTTTTGTTTTCTTAATTTTTTGCTTGATCCCCAATTTTTAGTTATTTTTATAGATTAGCTTATTTCCTTGTGATTATTCGGTACTTAATACAATTTATATTTCTTATAAATCACATGTAATCCTATAATAATATTTTAATATCTTACATTTTTATTACAATAATTATATAGCTTATTATTAGCTTGTATGCATGTTTCTTTGTGTGTGTGCACGCGCGTTAAATTTCAAGTCTACACAAATTTCTGTACAGTCTTAACAAAACATATTTTGCTTTAGATCATCTATTTTGAGATAAAACATGCAACACTTTTTTTTGTGCTGTGTTGTTTTTCATCAAGTTTCAATATACTAGAGCAACGTATTACTATATTAGTGATAATATGATTGAATAATTTTTCACACTAAATTAATGAGCCCTTCAAAGTATTTCATTCGGATTTTTTTTCTTCTGGGGTTTGATTACGGCTTGCCAAGATTCAATGTTCTAAAAACGTCACTCTAGAGCAAAACGCTAAACTAATGATGACAAACCACAAAATGTTACAGTCCAATTCAAACAATGAGAATAACAGTTGAGATGGTGATCACTCTCCTAGTTTTCTCCACAATTCATCTTAAGGTTCTGAGATTTATTGCAATTTCATTATTACACGCAATAATCGTTGTTATGAATAAGCAACAGCACACTACTCTTCAGCTATCAAGCTATTAATGTGCAAAAGCAATTACCACATCCAGATAAATACAAGGGTGTGTGTCCACAAAAGTATTGTAAAATTTCTTAAATTTTAAATAATACAGACGCAAGATGTTGGGAGCTATAAAAGAATTTATACTTCTCTCTGAAACAGTACGTGGAAACAAAATAAAACTACTTACAAAGGTTTTTTCATGGAATATTCATTGACATTCTATGAAATATACTTTTAAGTGTATTGGATGTATAAAACGTAAACAGTTAAAAATCTTCATTTACCTTATTTTTATTTCGTATTTTAAAATTTCTCATAATTACTCAAAATACTAAAATCTACAGCTTATATCACAATTTTAAATATAAAAACAATCATAATACTGAATTTTATTCGCTGAGAAAGCAGTTTGCCATCACATTTAATTCTTCAGATCAAACAACTGCGGCTTCTTTGTGATAACAAATAGAACTCTTTCTCCATTAAAAATGACCACCACAGTAAC
Organism: Nephila pilipes; assembly: GCA_019974015.1. Lineage (NCBI taxonomy): Eukaryota > Metazoa > Arthropoda > Arachnida > Araneae > Nephilidae > Nephila > Nephila pilipes. The sequence goes on from BMAW01062820.1 coordinate 11,513, forward strand.
TCCCCAGGTGAACAAATCTATTTCTTTCCTCTAATTTTCTTTTACCTGCGTATTTTCAGACGAATGTAGAGCGTTGAAAAGGGGGGGGGGGGGGGAAGAAGAATTTTAAAATTGTCTTTCGGAGTCGCATTTTTCAGACCACCCGCATAGTGCGGAAGAAGAATTTTCAATTTGTGACTTTTGACTCTTAGGGAGACACACTACTCACACCGCCTCGAATCGGGATATTTAGATCTAATTACAAGTTCTAGTCTGCTTTGTGTAGGTCGGTAGTGTTTTCACCGCGGCTATGCAGTAAATAGCATTTAGATCTTGAAACCATAAAATTTTGAATTGGATCTTGGAACTATAATGCACGATTCGTCAGATTTCTTTGAGAAAAATACCATATTTTATGATTATTTTGATCAAAATACTGCTGAGTTCTGTAGTGATAATAAAAAATTGTACGTTCATAAAAATGTTAAGCACGTTGTTTTGATTTGTAAGCATGTGTTCCTATTTTCTGCTGAATATTTCAATTGATCTATATTTTTAACCGAAAAAAAATTCATTGGCTAAAAAAATAGTTTTTAAATCACGATTTGACTCTTCATGGAAAGGTCAGGTTTTGTATAAATTATACATTAGAAGATGCATCGGGAATATTTTCTTCATAAGGCGCAATTTTGAAATACAATTTCAATTTCTCTAACATAAACATATACGTTTTAGATTGATTTGAAGAATAAACACTAAGCAAAGCAGAATTTTTTTAAGAAATAAATTCTATTTACCTGATATCGTTATAATAATTTGAGTTCAATGTACATTAATCTGTTCAAATTATCCTTATTAATTTGTTTAAATATTCTTGTAATATTAAAATGTTCATCCGCGTGAAATATTTATATTTAATATTCATTGGTGCATTTAGTATGAATATCAATATAAAAACCATATTAATACACGAAGAAAATCTTATGTAATATTGCATAACTAAATATTTTCAAAAGATTACAGTATAGGCTTAGGAAAACCAATTTATTTTATAATGTTATCTAATATTTAAATTTTGGTTTTACAATCTTGGTTAACCCAATGCACATATTATCTTAAAATAAATAAACCATTAAAATTATTTTTTCGTACAGTCTTATTACAGGATGTTTTTTACAAATATAAGCAATTATAATGTTTCTTTTAAAGATGAAGGCTTAGGATTATTACTTCTCAGATTGAGAACAAAATATAAGGCATCCAAAATAATTGGGCTAACTGAATAATATTTAAGAGCTAAGGGGAAAATAATTTTTCTAGGGGTACCATTAGTGATAATCAAAAGAAAAGCGCAACAGTTGAGGTGAATTTCGAAATAAAATGTTTCAGCTTTCTAGAAATCCTGTTTTTGAATTGTTTATGAAGAATGAAGACATAAATTGAATTGGTTATAAAAATATCTTAATTTATTAACTCTTATTTAAGCTATGCATTTTTTAAAAATCAAATATCAAAATTATTTTTTTTGGTATTATTTTTAATTATTTTTCTTTGTAAAATTTCGAGCCCAAACGGAAAAAAGAAAAGAGTTTGTTAATAATGCACCTAGAAAATAAGATATTTTATAAATGAGTATAAAAACTATTTCCTTAATATTTATTGCTCCCACAAGGCTAAATGAAACAATACAGTTCTATTTAAATATGCTTCCCTATTTTTTGTTTGAAAAGTTAAAAAGGAAAAATGTATTATGTTTTCTATTATAACTTAGAACACCATGGTAAATTTTTATGAAGGTAATAATTTTTGAACATTTTGTTTTAATAATTCAAATATTAGTAGGAATTTTTCCTTCCTAGTATTGTTTTCGTTTTTCTTAGCTGATCTGTTAATTCATCCGTATAAGTTAATATTTGGAATTAAGAAACAGTTCATTCAATTCTTTATTTTACTGTATATAATTTTGGAACGATTTTCTGCTTAAAAATACTTTTCTTCTATTCTGTAAATCTATTGGATATGCAAAAGGTAATTATTCTAAGAACTTTCAACCTAATATTACCTATTATTTTGATTATGACCAAATACTTTCGTTATATTATATATCATAACATTATATTATTTTTCTGTAACATTATCATTAAAAAAAGGTCAATATTTTAATGTGACGAATCACGAAAGCTCCAACCCACCCCCGCTAATGACCCATCAGTGAGTCCAAGTACCCACCCCTGCTTCAGTCTTGGCTTACCGACCGATCGCTGAAGTGCTCTAATGTCCGTGTCAATAGAACAGCCGATGCAAATTGTTTTCAAATGGCTATTTAATTCCGTCCTGCCGTCCTCGCGCATTTTCGTCCTCGGATTGGAGGAATCAGATGTCGAAGCCAAACGATTATTTCGTCAACGGGCACAGCCAGCCTACGACGACTATTGTTCAAAGAATTGCACTTGCTGAAAATTCCACGCCATTAATTATTGATGCAAAGGAGGCTGGCTGTGCCAGAGATCTCCTATAGCGTGGATTCGGATTGTTTATTATAGTTATTTTTAAGTTATTAGGGAGATTCTCCTGAAAGATAAGAGCTTCAAAATAAAAGGACGTTGAATAATTTAGCGGTTGTTTGACAATAAGTAGCGTAAGATTGAAAGTATTACTACATTACATATTTGCTTTATCAGGAAATATTTAAACAATATTATGGAGCTTGTAGTATAACTTTTTGGTTTTCAAGCAACAATTTTTTGAACAGCTATTGTTATGAAATTCTAAAAATGAAAAATCATTTATCATTGTTGCCATTTCGATAAGAAATTTATTGCATAGCTATAAAAATTATAATTTTAAAACTTAAAAAGCATTTAACTTCTTTTGAATTTAAACTTTAGAGCATGGGTCGCCAAACTTTTTTGATCATCGCCCCCTATACAATTTTTCGAAATCTCCATAGACAAAGGTAATTTTCAGGTAATTAAAATAAAACTATATATTAGTCTAAATATTTAATAAATCAGAAACAGTAAGTAAAGTAGCTACAGATTTTTTTACTTCTTAATGAGATGAGTGTGCCTGGTGTTTCTTGGCAAGGTTCGCTATATTGGGTTCGAAATTAGTCACTTTTAACCGTAAATCTCCTCGAAGCTCCACATTTAATTTATTTCTGTTTTTAGTTAAAATTGAATTAACGTGACTGAAACTGTTTCAACCATATACGAACTTGGAAACCCAGCATAAATGGCTGAGCCATTTCGTAAAGTTTCACATATTTTTGCTTTATATTTATATTAGTCCAAAATTTATGTATTGTCAAATTTTTAATAAGCGTTTTTGCTTCAAGATCGGACAATAGTTCAGCAAGCTCATTTTGTATGTTGATGTCGACGTTATCAATTTGGGCCGAAAATGGCGCAATAATCCAATCAGGGATGTCGATGTTTTCCAAATCAACAAAGCGCAGTTTAAAATCGTCGCTTAATTTTTGAAGATGATTTTTATATATTTCCAAGTCTTCTTCTTTTATTTTTAATTGTTGCAGATTTGAAAAATACTTATAATCCTTACGTAGCAATGAAGATCTAAATAAGTTTAATTTTACTTGGAAGCCTAACAGTATTGTCCGAGCTTGGATAATTGTTACATCTTTTCCTTGCAGTTTTGCTTGAACATCATTAAATTTTCCAAATAAGTCTGCTAAATAAAAAATATGGTTCTTATTGTTTTGGAGTTCATTGCTTAGAACAGGATTTATTTCGTTCAGAAATTCTGTCGTGGTGTCAAATAAATTGACGAGCCGTTGCAAGCATACACCTCTAGACAACCATCTAACCATTATTTTATTTTCTATAAAGAATATAATATTAAGTCAATTATAAAAATATTTTAAATTTTTACGTACGCAGTTAGATATGTGTGATTTGCGTATTAAGAACAGTTTTTCCTTCGAGTCCCAATAGACCCCATTCGACCCCTTGGGTCAGATAGACCCCCTACTGTTGTTAAATAGACCCCTAGGGATCTATATAGACCACTTTGGCGACCCCTGCTTTAGAGTAATAGTTAATTGTTTCATTTTTTTTTACGCTTTTCTGCTTAAAAATGCTTCTTTTCCATTCTATAAATTTATCGTAAATACATTTGAAAATCATTCTAATAATTTTCATCTTAAAACTCTGATTATAACCTAATGTTTTTGTTACATTACATTTCATAATAACTCAATAATTACTGCAACTTTATAATTTAGAAAAGTCAACGTAAAGGCAGCAGACACGCAGCTTTTATTAAATTTAAAGTAAAATGTTGCACACATGCCCGTTGCTGACTATCCTCGTATGGATTGTCATAATGGAAAGTAGTTGAATTGACACAAGTATTTTGAAATAAGTATCATAAATATTCACAAATATATATATATATATATATATATATATATATATATATATATACAATTGAAAATATACACAAATTTATTAAAATTAATTTATCATAGAAAAATTAAAAATGCATTTGTGCAAAATAAAGACGTATACTCTTATTAATTATTATAAAATATGTGTGTGTGTGATAAGATAATTAGGAATTTTATATTTGCTTTCAGAGAAAAAACGATTTACAAAAATTATAACAAACTCTACTCACTACACATTCACATCAGTTTCTTGGTAATTAATATTTATTTTTTTGCCTTGTGATTCTTTTTCATGATTGCCTCTTTTTTTTTTAAAAAAAAAGTTTTATTTTCGATTATCAATTGATAAAGAAATGGCATGAAAATCATTGAGTGAGTGAGTGTTTATTAAAAACGTATTTCGAAGGGATATATGAACATTGCTTTAAAAGTAGTTATATGTAGAGATAATATTCTTCAAAATTGGAGCAGTCAAAATAAAATATTTAAAATATAATTCTCTTATATAAAGTAAACACAGTTCTCACTTATACTGAAACATTCATAATATATTGAGCAATAATAAGCGAATAAATAATTAAATCATATATAAATAATAACCACTTTTTTTTAAAAAAAAAAAAAA
>BMAW01062823.1:800-29761 GCA_019974015.1 Nephila pilipes
TATATATATATATATATATATATATATATATGTATGTATAAATGTATGTATATATAAGAGTACTCATCATGGTAAGTTGTTTACAAATCCAAGTTAAGGTTAACAAACTATTTCTCTAATCAATTTTCTTCTTGCTTCAATAATCCAATCAGTTACTTCAAACAAGTCAGGCAAAATTATCACTTAGTTCCAGTTGTACCAGAATGTTGTGGCTATATCCTTCTCTAACTGTTGGTGGTCAGATGCGTTAATTGATATTATCGACTAATTCATTTTAATTATTACCTTCCCACAAAATAATTTACACTTCCAGGTTTTCTACTAATTATTAATCGAAAATATTTACGTTTTTGTACACTTTATTGCATTACAATCTTATTGTATCAAAATACCACCTCAAACTCCAGGAAGGGTCTCAAGGTTGCCTTATAATGCTAGCTCTAATTAACTTGGCTCTTATTGGACGATCTACTTATAAATTCTCCACAGAGGCTCTTTCCTTCTTTTTCAACGACAACTTGAAATTTGAAAAAAGGTTTTAGGCATGTATATAGTGTAAATCATTATTCTAATCTTATTTTAAACAAAAACTATTTCTATGTCTCTAGTACACGTGTTCTAATCCGATTCAATCGAGAGAAATTGCTTGACACTCCCGCTAAGAAAATAATAGACACAAAACAAAGAGACATATGGCTGAAGAGTCACAAACACTTATGCAAAGAGCTGTGGTCTGCCGACATCTGGGCTGTACAGTTACTATTTGGTTCCTCCTGGGGTATTCTTTTGATTTGTTTAAATTTTTTACCATAATAAAAATATGTAATTTTCATTTTAAAACAATTTTAATTAGTTATTTGAGTCTGTCATATGTTATTGAGCCGTTAATTTTTTTATTTTTTAAAACTGACCGATATTATATTAATTAAATCTTTTACATCTATTGAATTAATAAAATCTTCAGAGTCATAACTATTAATTGGGTAAATCTCTGTATCATCAACATGTTTAAGAATTTCATAAGTATTTTTAGTAATAACAGTCTTATCAAAACTATAAATATTTGTTGTAAGATTTTATCTACTTTCGTGATGTAAGTATCGAAACCATTAGACACTGTTTTAAATTTAATAAGTATTTTACGAAATATAGAATTAAAAAGATGAGAGAAAATTTTAAGATACTAATATTATAACCCATTTTCTTTAAAATGCTTTAATTTTATCGGAAATTTCTCTACCACTATTTGAAACTTTAATAAAAGTATTATTAAAAAGATTTTATTAATCATAATAGCATAAAGAATTTTTGTAAATAATAGCATTCTTTACAGATATATCATAACATAACAAATAATAAACTCGTGATGTAAGTTTTTGTTAGAACATTTTAAATATCTAAACTTAGAGCTTTCTTTTGTCTTAAATTCAAATATTTAATCACTTCGTTAATTCAATATTTTTATTCTTTGAAAACTTTAATAGGTAAACTATATTTAAAAGCCAGATTAGCTTAAAATTTATCAATATCTTCATTTATATTTTTGTTAATATTAATATTATCGTTAGAAATTATTTTTCTGAAACCAGTACCTTTGTAACACTCGATCGACCCGGGCGTTATCTTGTGCCATCACTAATATCTAATATTAAACACTACGACACCAATAATTACAGAACCACTAAAACAACTTTCAACATTTATTAATATATATCTACTATGACATTAATAATAGTGCTCTCCAGGTTAAGAGTACCAACGCTTTAATTCAACCCACCAATAATAATCTAACAATTTCTTACCAATATCTCTTATCAACTGCAACTCTGAATCTGGAACAACTGCTGAAAATACTAGAACAATTCTCAATCCGAGAGATCTCTACTCGGACCTCACCTCAATACTAATCTGTAAATCCAACTTCCTATAATATAGCACTTAGATTCCACCTCCTCTCACTACAACGCCTCTCTGATCCTCCTTCAGATACTCTACTCCTTCAGATGGAGTTTATATAATTCCATCTGCTTCACTTCCTTCCTAACTGCTTTACATATTAATGTTCTTCATGACGTTTCATTTTTGGTTGGGCAAAGGTTGTTTAGCGAAAGAAATCAATCTCAATTGAAAGTCCCCAAGGTTAGTGAAGAGAAACCGCGAATAGCCCAATGTCACAATTTCACCACGTCTAAACTTAGCATACCAATCCTTGATGGTTGATTTTCTTGGGGCAGTGTCCGGAAACTCGGCATCAAGCCAAATTTTTGCTTCAACTGTATTTTTTCCCTTCAAAAAGCAATATTTTATCAACAAGCGAAATTCCTTTTTATCCATTTTTTTCACAATAACAAAAGTTGCTTCACTCAAAATGCTATAATTCACAAACTAATGATCCAACAGCTGTCAAATTTATACACACATCTTTTGAGGGTTAGGGCTAACTAAAAAACATATGGATTTAATTCTAGTAGCGCCATCCATGTGTCAGGCCGGGTACTTTTCAATTGACCTGTTATATATATAAATATATAATAATTATTATTATTATAATTTTACTAACATGAGTTTCTTTTCAGAGTATGAGTTTTCAATTTATAGGGCATACAGTATCAATCGAATTGTTGCTACAAACTGTTATAAATCTGTGGTAGGTATTGAATTTTCTTTCGTCTTACTTTTTATCCCTCACGAAATAATTAGTACTTTATGAAAAATAGTAATAATATTTTAATAATTAAATAACTTAAAAACATAAAAGAGTTTTGAAAGAATTTGATCAGAAATAAAAATGTTTTTCAATTCAAATCATATATGTGTGTGTGAGAGTGCGTGCGTGTGTGTGTGTGCGTGCCTGTGTGTGTGAGTGAGAGAGAGAGATAGAGAGAGAGAGTATCTGTATATTTGTGTGTAAGTGTGAGTGTCTCACTGTATTTACATGTGTTTGTATGCGTGTCTACGTGTATGTATGTAACCCATAACAAATTTAAGATTACTTCTATAAGTTCGTAATGCCAAGACAATTCAATAAGTTGAAATTAATTGAGCAGGTTTGAAAATAGAGTGATATATTATTGAAAGTATATATATATTATATTTATTCTATCTCGAGTTTTTACTGACCAGCCTTATGAAAGGTTGATTTCAATAGATACAACAATAGGAGCTCTAGCCTCTAGCGACCGACTTTATCTAATGATCTAATTAAATTGAGCTGTAAAGCATTGTCGACTAGTTTTTAACAGATACAATACAGCAAAGAGACATCCACTTAAAAGAAGAACATATCCCTCAGCGTTTGGGCGCCAGATGTAAATCTTTTAAGAAGTAAAGATTCTTTATAAACTGTAAAAGATGTAGGTATCCCACTACAGAGGCGATTATGGAGAAAAAGAAAGAACTTTGCACTCATCCTGTAAATAATTCAGAGGAAGGAGGGATGACCGTTTTCTTGACACGTCTCTTCATCACATATGTGGGAGGATATGTTTTCAAAATGACCAATTAACGTGGATGGATGGTTTCTTAGCTATAACATATACCATACTTCCAACCGTATTTTAATTTTAACATGGATGACTGGTTTTTGAACTCTAATGCATACCATACTTCCAACCGTATTGTAATTTTACTAGCGTTTGTTGAATTCATGTTTTCGAATCTTCTCATGACCGTTTCAGATTTCGTTCAATAGTGGCATAATTATTTCAGAAAAAATCAAATTTTATTTAAAGTCGCTTTATAATCTAGTTTTAATAAATTTTTTTAAATATATATATTTCTGAAATATATTTTTAAGTGAATACCTACATGAGGACTTTCGATTGAGAAAGAACTTGCTTTCTTTGAAGGGTCCTCTTCTGATAGATCGGAGTTATCTTCAGAAACAAGTGATGATGAAAATATAACTACAGTCTATACAATAAAAAATATGCCTTATTTTAAATAAAATTGTATAAAATTTGGTTTATTAAGTTTATAATATAGTTTTATCATTAAATTATGAAAATTATATATATATATAAAGCTATAATTAAAGTTAATGACATATTTTTTTCACTAATTATCACTCTTGAAAATAAAAATACAACATTTTAAAGCCCTATTTTTTTTCAAATGTGTTTTGTGATCCTAATATTTCTCAAATTAACTAAATAGTAAATTTTTTGAAAGTATTTATTATTTCTTTGAAGGAATACGAAACAGCTATTGTACAAATAAGATGTCTTACGGGGTGGTGGTATATAATGTGTACCGGATCTTAAAAATGAGGAAATAAATAAAAATTAAAATTGCAGCTTTATATTGTGTCCTTTTAACATTATTAATGCATATCAGATTAACTTTAGCTAATATTTAATGTTTTTTATGTATCGTTCTTCAAAGGGTTAAATCTTAAAAGTTACCTATCCAATCCAAAGATGAAGCAAGGCCAGAGTAGTATATGTGCAAGGAGGTGCTGTAAGGACTATCACGTGAGAAATGTTATTATCCATAAACTGCACTATATGTTTAGTTATAACACCCATATGGATTGATTCGTGTCTCTTTGGGAGACTGAACGCCTTCACGCCGCGGCTCAAAGGATTAAAGATGCTGTTACATAAACATGATTTTGAAAAAAAATTTTAGGGCATAGTTTTGTAATAGTACATTCATAATACTAGTCAATTTTAAGATCTTGATGACCTTTTAATAAATTTGAATGTAATCGCTGTTGTTGATTATGTAAAACGAAATTTTTATTTTTACCGGTAGTCTGTGATCGTTGGAGCTTACGAATTCCATGGTTTCGTGACACTGATCGTTTTGAGAGAAAAAATTTCAATCCTAGAGAAGGAAACTAAACCCAGGAGTTAGAAGTTGTCGAATGTTCTCCAGGCAAGTTGGACAGCGATGATGTCATCAAACTTAGGGATGCTATTTATTTCTGAAATAGGAATCACGCTATCACATGTGGTAATAATGCACACAGTTTGCTTTTGGCTCGAAATCGAGAGTTTCGTAGAGAATATGTAAACTCCTTGTCCCATTCATCAGAGATTCTTAGATCCGCTGCCTTCATTCTAGTAACAAAAGAAGAAAATATGTGTTGTAATACTCTGAAGAGTTCTCATAAAAGTTTTTTACTTGACGAAATCTAATATTTGGAATCATCATGTATATATCGATGATTCCAAATATTAGAGAGTATATGATCGATGTTCCATTCGATGATAATAAGAAATACATGCTTGGTATAGATGTCACCAATATCCAATTTTAAATTTCAAGGAAGCATGTTGGTTAAGTGTATATCAGCATTCATTTGATAGTCCACTGATGATATAGGTGGAAGAACAACAGAACTAGACTTCACTAGTTCAAAAGAAGACGAAATGGAAGAAGAAAGTGGCAGAGGAGATTGCATCTTTGCATCATATAGTTCAGCACCATTATTACAAGATATAGTGGAGGAATTCCCGTTAACTGATATAAATTGGATCGTTGTTGAATGCATTGGAATATATAATATTACAGCTTGAATTGATTCCTACAGCATACATATCAGAAATATCACCAGTTTCTTCTATCAAATCTATGATTTCATAGGTTATTTTATTTTTGTTATGAAAAGAATGTCATCTAGTGCTCTGGGGGATTTTTGTATATCTCATAAACTGTTCATCAGCAGTGCCCAGTGCATCTGATAATATAATTGTTAATCCTTCTCATCCTTCATTTCAAATCTTATCTTCCTTCAATATATTGAAGCATTAAAAAAAACAAAATAAAATTAAAAAAATTCTGAAAAATTATAAGGAATTATTGATATAAATAGCAAGAAATCTTTAAAAAATTTAGATACTTTTGAGTTATTTAATTTTGTTGTGAGTTTGTACATAAACATTCATACTCTCTAATCATTCTCCAAATCTATATTCTTATTCTCACCTGAAAACTTGTAACAAATACTGATAAAAAAATATTAAGATTTTCGAGTTTCTTTAAGGCGGTCATCGCATAATGTCACATATCTCAGATCAAAAAGTTGCAGTGACTCTCTTTTACAACAGCGCCAGAAGTTAAATGCCTTACTAACTACCCCGAATGGGACATTCTCTTTCGCCTAGTTGGTTAATGCATTACAAAAAGCGACTAGTCAACTGTTCTTCAGATCCATTGGTCAAGAGTTCGAAGCAACGATGCCACTCAAGCGACACTCCGAAAAGTGTTTCAACATTACATTTTGACTTCACTATACTATAAAGAGAAGCATATTTTATTACGTTACTCATTTTTGCTTGAATCAATCTATCTTTTCTAGTATAAAATGGGTTCCGTGCTTCTTCTCTAATAATGTAATTTTAAACATATATCTAAGTATACTTCTTAAAGGGAAAAATGGCGTATTTATGTATTTATAAAATGCTTCTAAATTGTGAGGGAGCAAGTATAAGTGTGGATATATATATATATATATATATATATATATAAATGTGTGTGTGTTATACACACAAGCCTTAATATGTATTAGGATACTTTTGTATCAGATAATGTGTTCCAGTTAAGAGTCATGCTCTGAAACATTCGGAAAATACGGCCTTCAAGGGAAAAAAGGCTTGCTCAGTATAGGGAGTGTACATTGGACTTTTTGTAATATTTCAGCTTTTCAGCACGATATGTGACAATGAAAAATGGAAAAGAAATTACGGGTTGTATTTATCTGAACAATTACAAAGAAACAAATGCCCAACATTAGAAATGTTTTTTGCATGAGGTTTAGATAATATTGATATTCTCGTGTTTCAAATAACAATATTCCTTTTACACTTAAGTACATTAATGTTCCAAAAGAATTTGTGATAAATTTTAGTACAATCAAATTTTGTAATAAGCTTTGAGATAGTTTTTCCCAAATAGGTTTCCAATTTAAAAATTCTTAGAAATCCTATTCTCGTTTATTATTTCAAAATAATGTTTCATCCGATGAAAAAGTTTTTTGCAGTATATAAACAGTGCGACACTAGTATTTACAAAATACAAAGAATATGTAATTTTGTTAATGCAGTCCTACATCAAGCAAACAATTCAAATAAACAAAACTCTATGAAGACATTTTCTCGCAAATGCTTACAAGTGCAGCTAAAATCAGTTCTATTTTGATTTGAAGAAGATTATCTGATTCTCTCGCAGATCCCAAAGCAATTGTCCCTTTCTCTCCCGAGCAGCGCACACTTTTAAAGATGTCACCCAACATCTATAAGCGTAGACTTTCATGCTAAACAAATCTGAATTAAAATATTTGCAGACTTGTACAATTGCAAGTGTTAATGTTTATCAACGGCTGGGCTTGATAGATTTTGTTACAGGGAAATAGGTTTTCACACATCCTATCACGCTCCTATTAGACTGAACTCACCAAAAAAGACAAGGAATCAGCAAAAGACATTGAAGTACCGAAGGAAAAAGATACAGATGCCACGAAAATATATTCCAGGAAGAAAAATAACAAGATGTCTAAAGAGATTCTGAGTTATAAATAAATTGCGAAAAACCCCCGAAAAGGAATAGAATCCAAAACTGTTAGATAAGTTATAAATTTATGTTTTATTGTGCTTGAGAAAAGTGGGTCTAGTGACTAGAAGAGAATGTGTCATAACATTTGCATAAACTCCTTTCCCCGAAAAAAAACCACTTAAAAACGTGCAGTGGATAAATTCATCAAATTATATAGAAGGTCTTAAATTACTACCTAACATCAGAAAGAAAATAGCTACAAAAAGGTAAAAAGGAATTAGTTATCCTTTTTAGCTCTCAATCAAATCAACTACAAAAGAAGAAATATCTTCCCGAAGGAGAAACCTAGCTGAAGAGAAACTCTCCAAAATTATTGAAATAACAGAGCAGATTTCCTGATCCAGTTTGAAATAATGTAGGAAATATGAAAAAAAAAAAAAAAAAAAAGCAAAGTATTTTGCAAAAGCCAAGCGAATTTCAGATTTTCTTTTAAAAGCTGATGCGATGTTTTAATTGAAGGTAGGGAATTTTTTGACGAGAATGTATTAAAGCAATATTGGATAACTTTGTTAAGCGGGAAATAAAATAGAGGGTAAAGAGAGAAAATGACTGGCCAGGCGATCCTTGAATACGAACAAGGCAATTTATTGTTTGTAATTAAAGTACCGAGTCTATTAATACAATTTTAGACATTTTATCACATAATTAACAGAATTTGATACAAATCGGAGTATTAAATTATGCCTATAAGTCAATAAAAATCTAGGGTGTGTATTGAAAATTCTAATATAGACAGAGATCATCTAAATATCACATTGAAAACATCCTTCCTAATATATATATATGTATATATATATATATATATATATATATATATATGTATATATATATATATATATACTACTGTTTTATGAAAATGCAACACCATGAGAAGAATCATCAGAATCAATGGAGATTTAATGCCGAAGAAACGACTTGTACTGATACAAATAAATGATGATGGAAATTTTCAAAACAAAGAAACAAATTAAGCGTCGAAATCAGTATTTGTCTTTTAGCCACCATGCGCTGCAATAAGTGCTGCTATACATGTGGAATCAAACACAGATGTTGAATATCTGCTTGAGAGAAGATTCCATATCGCTTGTATGCGCAACCAAAGTTACGTCTTTGGAAATTGCAGGACGCGGATCACAGGCGAGACGCCCGACAACCACTATCCCACTGTGCTCAATGGCGACATATCCGGTGAATAAAAGCGATGGAAGAGTTGCATGCGTTGTGCTGAACAAAGTCTCGAACAGTCCGCGCGCAACATGTGGGCGTGCACTTATCCTTGAAAGATGACTTCAGGGATGCCTTGAAGGGGAAAGCGACTCGGGCTGTAGCAACAGCTGTTCCTGTTGCTATTGAATCCCTCAATTCGTTCGGTGGATCGTCCATGATACGAGATCGCACCTCAGACCAACGCTCGAGGTGTTCCGACCACTATCGTTTCAATAATACATACAGGAGGCAGCGTTGATGGCATAACGTCTAACACAAAGCGGCCATCATGCGTCCACATTGAAGCGTGATTACATCTGAAAGACAACTGGCGTGCCAATCGGCCAGCCTGTCTCTAAGTACTCAGAGGCCCACTGCTACGACGCAGCCGTGATGATTCGCATATAGGGAGAATCCTGTATAAAGACCCGCCTTGACCATCCACGGCCCAGCAGACGACGACAGATTGACAGAAGAAACAATTGTACCCTGTAGCAGTAGACCAACGTGCTGCCAGCTGCCTGAGAGGTAGCATTCCGCATCATCCGCATGCAGGGGCAGGTGTCGATCATCAGCCGCTCTGACGTCCCTGCTCTTCCGACGTTTCGATTCGGTGCTCGTCGGTCCCTTGCTTGCAAACTCGCATCACTGTGGAACTGTTCCGCTGCATCGCAGCTGCTAGCGCGATAGGAAGATCCACTCACTCCTTCTCCGAAGCCGATTATCCTCCTCGTTTCAAACTCCGTAGTTGTTGCAATTTCTTATTCTTCCGTCGTGGAGGCATACTAGGTCTCACTAGCGTTTCCATAACAAATGATAGACTTTTCAACGCGTCCCGCTACAGCACTTTATTTATACGCTTTCAGCATCAATTCAGAGGGAGATGCGCGCGCCGCGCACGCGCGATGGCTCTGAAACTTTATTAATTTGCATAATATCCTATAATTGACATTTGCTGCGAATTTCATTTGATTCTGATGATTCCTTCATGGTGTTGCATTTTCTACAAACAGCAGTTTATATATATATATATATATATATAAGTTCTGATCCGGACTATGAAAATTAAGTCAATGAAAGTACTCAGCTTTGTATTCTATGTTTGAAAAATGTATAAATGTAAATAGATAAACTATATCTTTTTTATTCTGATGAAACTATGGGAAATATATGTTAAGACAAACAAATAATTTTGGAGACTTCTAAATGAAATTGTGTAACGAGTTTTGTGGCATATTTCCTTTTAATTAATCTATGGTACTGCTTTACTACTATGATTGATATGAGAATATCGCCTTGTGAAGGATCCTTGATGCCTGCAAATTAACCTTATTAAATAAAAGAAAAAATTAGTGAATGATATGGAGGAAATAGCAGAGAATATTAAGGAGATTGAGATAATGTCATAGGAAAGATATAGTGGATACAGCAACTGAAAGAATGTAATCAGAGTGCTGAAACTTGAATTGGATCCCGTGGTTAAAAGTCTATTTGTATCGAATCTAATTATTTAAAGTCTGCTTGAATATTGGATCTAATTATTTGTGTTCTACTTGATTATTGGATCTAACAATTTGAAGTCTGCTTGAGTATCCGATACACTTGATAGAAATTTGCTTGAATTGGATCCACTTATTACAATTCTACTTTTTGAATCGTAACGTAAGTAGATATCTATATTATAACATTTAGTTTATCTGAGTAAGACAACTGCTCTACATATATGTAAGTTATTTTGATCGCCATTATTCGAGGACTTTAATAAACCGGTTAAACATTTTGAGCTGATCTTTGTTGAGTACAACGCTATTCCCAACGACGCTATTTCGTCAACATTGCTCCTTAGAAACGCTTTAATTATTAAAATTAATTGAACAATCTTTCATGTAAAAGTTGTTTTCCTATTTACCCTAAGACATTAGGTATAAGCTGGATTTATACTTACTTTTAATACAAAAATATTAACATGAATACATTTTAAAATCGTTAAGTCATTAATTATATAACTATATCAGAGACCGTAATAGTTAAAAAGAATAGCCTTCAAGAAGTAAAAAGAATACATGTTGTTGGAAATTGAAAAATTAAATACGTTCATATAGGATTGAATTTACACACCCAATCAGTTTTATAAACTACTTGAAAAATATTGGAAGGGGGATTTAAATAAACACTCATAAATGCTTTAATCTCTATAGTAGATAAAACGTAAAATTATATTAAAAAGCGATTTCAGATAGTACACAATACAGGAAAACTCTTTTTAATGGAGAAAAGAAATTATTAGAAGGAAAATATGAACATATTTTAGATGCTCTTTCATAATCTGATGATCCGTACATAAGAAAAAAAATCTCATGAATTCTTTAAAATATAAAACAATTTAAGCACTGAAATTATAGAATTTGAAAGAGATTTAGTTAAAAATAACATTAATCACATTATTATCATTAATTTATTAAGTGCTTTCTGCAAATTAGCAAAAGACAAGTTTTCAAGGTCTTGACTAGTTGAATTAGTTTTAATCGAAGATAGAGATCTCCGTAACCCAGAAATTAATTCTGGATGGTGTATATCATAATTGCCATGAAAGAAGTAATTTCTTTAATTCAGAATTACCAGTTGGAAAAAACTAAAGAATACACAATATCAATCTTATTTCGCCGATTTAAATTTGTTCAAATATTCATATAATTATAATCCAGTAATAAAAATTAAAAGAAAATAATAATTATTTAAGAAAAATACTAAAGATACTAAGAAAACAAAAATTCCTACTTACCAGAATCGGTGGAATTCAACGTTATTGAAAAATTGATAAAAATCATTTAATGATTTAAAAAAATCACAATTTAAACAAATGGTAAATAAGTTGCGAGCATAAATGAAATGAAAAATTATATATATATTTATTTTTACAAAGTTATCCTTATTTAGTAACATATTTATGACTTCTTCACTTATAGATATATTTTTATGTATGTAAAGAGAACATTATTCCATAAAGTAGTTTTCAAGTAGTTTTTTTGCTTAAATATATTTCATAGCTGAAATTGATCTTTTAGTAGTAAATGTTTTAACAAGTAAAATGACTAAAATTTTTAAATTTTATGGGTATTCGGGAAAATATTTACATTGCACTTTTGTAAAGCTTCTATGGCAGTTCAAACTAAAGAATCTTAATTCACTTATTAAAAACTGTTTGATAATTTATTATGCCAGCGATTTCTTTTTCCGTAGATGATATTCTGCAGTCAAAATACTTATACTAGAATGTGGCAAATCTTAAAAATATGCTTTCCTTTCAGTATTTCTAATATATTTCAGTATTTATAATAGATATAAGGTCATTCTCCGGTATGATTAAAACATTTAATGATCTCAGAACTACTTTGTATTTTGTAAATCTTTTTCCACGATGCATAAGTACAGAATCCAAAAATTAATTAAAAATTGTTATCCTACAATAAGATTTGTATAAAAAAGATTTCAAAAAAAAAAAAAAAATGAAAAAGACTCAAGTATATTTAAGTTATAAAATTTTTAACAAAATAATGTTAGCTAAAGAAAATAAATTGATTTAGATTTTTTGACTACTTTTCGCTTACGAAAGCCAAAACTACTGCTCTTGGACGATTCAACTTGTCCAAAGATTTGTTTTCTGTGCTCCTACATAACTGCCAGAAAGAAAAAGATGCCTTCTGTAAATGTGTTCCCAAGAAACAGTAAGGATATAGGGATGCAGTCCCCTTCTTCTTAGTCTAACAGCACTGATCTAGAAGAGCATTTTCAGACAGAAAAGACTTTTTAATTCTTGTCTCAGGAATAAGTTTAAACGGAATTCATTTTTCTCTTCAAGACGGAAAAAAAAAGTTACCACAAGTATAAGAAAAAAATGTATTCATATATATATATATATATATATATATATATATTACATTTCAGAACATCTACAACAGTATAATAAAAGAATTATCTATCCTGAAATTGTTCATGTAGAGAAAAATCTTAGGAGTGGGGGAGGGGGTGCATACGTCTTTTTACACTCCCCTGGGTACACAACTACTTCATCAAATAGCTTGTTAAAATAAATACTTATTGGCATTTTCCTACCACTTTGAATCTTCATCGGAAAATAAAAACTTGAATTTCTTAGCTGTGCCGAATCTCGTAGTAGAAAAATTGTTAAGCATATAACATTCTTTTGATGATAATAAAGCACCAGGATCATAGAACAAACTAACATGCGGCATCTTAACTGATATTTAAAGCAACAGCAATTAATTGTTTTATAACATTTTAAATGGGGATATATGCTAATAAAACTGAAAGAATGCAAAAATTGCTTTAACCTCAAAAAATAGAAAAATAAATAAATAAATATACTCATGAAGGCTTCAGCCCATAAATGTCTTTCGTCTATTTGGAAAAAAAAATATTGGAAGCAATAATAACGTATTGATTAGTTTTAGCAATAGTTAGGCAAATTACCACAAAATTCTAAACAGATATAATAAAATAACTTGGGCAATTTTTTTTGCAATCAAAAGTGGTTTTTTCAAGACTTAAAGCATAGATATCCCATAAATTATAATTATATGTACTAATATATACCTGAGAAAATTTTCTAAATTTTTAAAAACGTCTTAATGGATCGATTCTAAATTGAACAGCTAGCAGATTTATAATGTAGAAGTTCCTAAGATACCATTGTCTGAGTTTTCAAAAGTTTAAATTTCATTCTTCGCCTTCTAATTGTTAATGAACTTTTAATGGCTACAGAAAAAAATGCTTTCAAATTTCGTTTGTAATATTTTGATATTGTCTTCACCTACCGTTTCACCTATTTCTCAACTTTCTTTAATTGCTCCTGTAACAATATAGTAGAAAACAGGGCTACTAAGCTCACAAACTTTAAGTCATCGTCGCAAAATCAAACTTCATAATGATTCCATACAAAAGACAAGTATCACATACATTCAAAATCCAGATATTTAGATGAAAACGGAAAAATTCTAAAAACTTGAAATATCGTTGAGTTATATTTGATGAAATACTTCAATAAATTCATTACCCCTTAACTAAACAAAAGAGAAAATACAACAAACTTAATCTCAAAATAAATTAATACAATTTTTCAAAAGAGACACAATGTATTAAAGTACAAATTTTGAACCGGCACTCCAATCTGATTCAAAGGGTCTACTAAAATATTCAATTAACTTTAACAAATAACTAACAATTGCTCATGAAATCATCACAAAAACGTACAGAATGATCTCAAGCAAAATCTTACGAATTCAAATATTCACCACTTTATATGAAAGAAAAAAAAAATCTTGAAATTCACTTAATTAAAAAAAATCATAAGCATGAGAATTATCACGCACTATTTCTGTATGTTCAGCATACTACTAGTAAAAAAAACATAAATAAAAATAGTATAAAATAGAATGAAAGTTTAGTTGTAAAAGAAAACCAAATGTTTCAAATGTGTGTGAGTGACGTTTCTAAAATTAATGAAGAGGTAGGCTGTTCATTCATTATCTTCAATTATTACAACATTATTCGGAAAAAGCAAAATCAGTTGGACTCTGAATCTGCTAAATACGATACAGATGCAATTACAATCCTAAAGGCTACAGAAAATATCTTAAATATCGCTGGAATAATCATATATATTCTGATTAAAGATCTGTATTAATTTAACTCGAAAGTTTGTGAAACAAAAAAGAAATTTTTATAAATTTTTTTAAAAAAATACCTTTTCCACAGAATGGTTAAAAAATTCCACTGAATAAAAGCCCAGACTGGATATATTGAAAATTAATCAATCGCTAGCGAAGTAAAAAGAGCAGCTTTTTAGTTTATAATTGACATGAGTTTAAAAATTCAGATTTCTTAGATCAGAAAACAACTAAAGAAATCAACCCTCTCAAATAATCAATTACATTGGAATACTTCAAACAAATCTAGATAATTTATAATATTATTCCCAATATTAATAGCAAGAAATACCTAGGTGAGTTTTGTTTAAATCAATTAATTTTAAGAGACATTTATTTGAAAATGGGGAATAGGATTTTGATTTTCTGCTTAGTTATTAAATGACTGTTCTTAGCCCTTTTTATTTTATTAAATAAAACCTTAATATTATGATAAAAATGTCTACATTCTATTACAAAAATTTTACACATTTTATAACAAATATTTTATTTGTATTTTGGGAAAAATAATTATTATAAATAATATTAATATAAATAAACAATAAAATATTAAATACAGTCAGATTTATTCATACGATTTTCAAAATGTCAATTAGTTTTAATTTCAGTAATCACCCCACTTATACATGTAAAAAATATTAACCGAAATATTAGAGATATTTTAATCAGATTACTACCTCAAAAAATATATAATAAAAATTTAACACACACACACACACATATATATATATATATATATATGTGTGTGTGTGTGTGTGTGTGCACACTTCAAAGTGCAATTCAATTTTTTTAAAAAAGTTTTATTTTCATTTATGTTCTTTTTAGTTTACTTCAAATTATTTTTTCTGTAAAATTGTTTCCAAATTTAGAGGCACATAGAGGAATAAATAAATGAATAAATGCTTATGCTGAAGGTAATATTGAAACAATTATCTATAAGTTTAATGAAAAAAAAATCTTCTACACTTCTTTTTCAAATATTTCTTCACTGTGATTTTTTTTTATATAACATTTTAATAGATGAGATCGCCATTGGTTTCATCTATACTAAATTGGTATGCAAAAATAGGATTATTTAACTGCCCATTAAGACTTTTAAATTATATATTTATAAAAGGAGTTTAAAGAACCTCTAATTGAAAAAACAATAGTCGTTCTTTAATATAGAATTTAAAATTATTTGGCAGTTAGAAATTTCTAATCCAATAGGAATGAAGTGAACTGAAATATAAAATATATTGAATTAATTTAAAGTACATGATAGACAATAACTGCCTAGAAGCATACAGTGTTCTAAGTATTTGTATTTTCTAAATTAAACCTAGCTATGTATATTCCAAGTGACAACTTTTATTTATTCGCGTTGTGTATTTTCTGAGGTAGTTTCTCATTCATCATTCTTCTGCATCAGCTACGTTTGGGATGAACAGTTTTTGTTTTGACTATTAAATCATTTTGATAAATTATTTTTCTTTCTGCGTAATATATCTATGGACTTCACCTAGCTCATTTGTACAAACCTCTTGAAGTTACTCATGATCTGCCTGAGTATTTTTACCCATCTATTCTTGCTGATGTGTGTGATTTCTTAATTTCTGAACTCAGAGAGACACAAGGCTTGAGTTTTGAAAATAGATTCAACTTAAAAAGAGTTTACACATATATATTTAGCCTTCCATATGAAATATAACATGAATACTCTAATAGATATGTTAAGTGATGCTAAGAATTCCGATATTCACATGCGAGTGTGATATTTCCATAAAGAAAAGGTAACATAGATGCTATAGTAAACATGTTAAGTGGTTCTAGTAATTCCGATTGTTACAAAATTGTGATTGACTTAATTGAAAGCTGTTTAAACAAACATCCTGAATACTCTTTATGCAACGAAGCAAATAAAAAAGAAGCTTGCTTTGATTTAAATCAACTATTAGAGGGAAAAACCCTCAGTAAACTTACTCTCTGAAAATATTCTAATTTAAAACTCCAAATCTAACCTGAGGAAATAATTTCTATTAGCTTTTGGTCTTCCAACTTACACAGTAATGTTTTTAAAAAATGATTTCCAAACATTTCAGCAACGGAAAAACAGAAAAGTTATTCCCTCACACTGCCAGCTACCTGGGATGGCCACTCAACCCATGTTTTGACAAAAACGTTGCACCGTTAAACCAGCCTATAATTAAGATATAATTAACTATTAGGAAAGGCATGTTCTGAGAACCACACAGCGGCAGCAGCCCCTACAGAATACCACAATAGCAGCACAAGTCTTACCTCTTCTTTAAGCTTGCTCACCATCACGCAGTCCACTTTATAATCGACAACAACTCAAACATCACCACTACTAACGTTCCAGGTCCCATTCACCCCGATGAAAGACTCTGGGACGTTCAAGCCCTATTCAGGTGCTTTCAGTAATTTGTCAACGTCACAAAAAACGTCACCTCACAGTTTTGTTTACAGATTCCTGATTGAATTTTGAAAAGCTCGATAGATTTCATTCTGTTTCCTACAGAAGCTGATAAAAATTTTCTGGAATTTTAATTGATTTTTTAATTAAATTTTGTCTTTCTTTTGTTTGCAAGGATATTAAGAAAAATTAAAGGAACGAAATAGCATAACCCTTAAGAATACTTTTTTCACATTCTATTATTAGTGACATTTGCTCATTTATACATAATATTTTTAAAAACTCAACTATAATATTTATTAAAATATGTAAGAAATCTGTATGAAATTATTCATAATGGAAAACAATCGAATTCGAAAGCCTGTAGGCTTTCGAATTTGAAGAAACGTAGAATTCCTAAATATTTTTTTATATATAGTGTAGGATATCAAACATTATAGAATCAAACAATAAAAAAAATCTCAAGCTTGAAATGATATATATATTACTCAAAATTCGTACAAAAAGAGTGTTTTGTATAATTATATCTTGAGGATAATTTAGAGGATTTTGTCTTTAAGGACTTAAAAAGCGTTATTTAATGTTATACTGATATTGAAACTAACAAAATAATGAGCTTTGAACGTAATTTCTATTCACAAAAGAAATTGAAATGCTTAACTTTTTAAATACGAATATTATGTTTCCTAAGGAGATTATTTTAGACACTGACCCAAATCAGTGCCTTGCAACATTTTCGGAAGATAATCCAATGCAAAATTATTTTCTATGGCTCAATTTTTGAAAAAATATATAAAAATCTATTTCATAGTAATTTATAATAAAGATTTTTAATTTAAACGAAACATTAATTTGAGTGATGTATTTAAATGTGAGTAATAATCATTCTGTATTCTACCAAATTAAATTTGCTCTGGCCAAATTATTGCAAATTTTCTGCTGTATTAATAAAATATCTGATGATCTGTGCATCACAGTACTTTTTTTTATTTGATTTTCCAGATATTTTAAAATGAGAAACATATTATATATCATATGCTATTAAAAAAGATGCTATGACCTCGAGTTTTCAGACAATAACTTATACTTAGGAAATATTTATTTTAAAACTTTAAAAAAATCCTACAAAAAATATTATCTCGGTAAACAAAAACAATAATTGAGAGAACAATGTATTATTTCTTATAACTATTTCGCAGAGTTAAAACAGCATGAATATTTTTTAAAAACTATTAAAAAAATGATCAAATATTGCTGCCGAAAAATAAAAATAGCAATTCCAACGGATTCTTAGATTGTAAATGTATTGTAGGAAGTTGAAAATCAAAAAGAAAAAGAAAAGATGTGAATATATTCGAAAATACGTTACTTTCTTTTTTATTACTTTGAATGATTCATTTTCAAAAATCGAAATAAAGGAGAAGAGAGAAGATATCTTAGCAAAAAAAGGTAGTAAAATATTTTTCTATTCAAAATATTGTTGAAAAATTTCAGGAACTTTGAGACAAGCCCAAATCCTAAATTTCATGAATATAGGAAGTAAATAAAGGAAAATTTGTAATGTTTCCGACAATATTTCTCTTACATAATTGTACGTTTTTGTTCTCTTTAAATTACAGTGACAATTATGGAAAACTATTCATTTAGTTGATTTAAGAATGCGATAGCATATCTTACATTTTAGTTTCATTATCATAACAAGTTTTGCAAAATTTGTATAATCAAAACAATTGACACAAATATATCTACCATGGAGTGGAATAACATTAAATTTTTTTTTATTTCCTCACAGTTATGAAAACTGCAGAACTAGATTAAGAGTAAAATATAATAAATCTGCTAATTACAGGTGATTTAAGATTGGGGAAAAAAAGTGTTTTGCGAAATAAGAATTATTAGAACCATTAAAGGGTTGTAATAACACTAGAAATGTTTCAATTTTTTTTTCTTGCTGTTATGGAAAATTGTACATCCAGTCGATTTATGAAAGAAGGAATAGAACTTGTACTTAATAGTAATGTCTCACGTCATAATAATCATAAATAAAAAAAATACAAAAATTGAGATTGGTTTTGCTAATATTTCATTTTAGCATGTGCTAATGTTTTTTTTTTTTTTGTCTTGTCTTTGTTTTTGTTAAGTTCTCAAAAAATACAGCTCTTCAAAATGAATATAAATTATTGTAAAGTAAATATAAATATACCTTAAGCACAAACTAATTATCCTCATAATGTATTATAATGTCAATTTATTGAACCTAACATCATTCATCCTTCGTGTTCTACCTACACATTTTTGTTGACGCCATTTCTTCAAAAAGACAACATGCTAGCTCATGTTATAAGCAAAACATTCTAAAGGACAAAACGTTGCCAATGTCAACAACAAAAATAATAAAAATAAACGACTGTGCCATAAAAAATCAATAATTAAATTAAAATTAGATAAGAACAAACGATAAATTATTAAAGAAAACAATATTTTGTTCAGATTTTTAAAATAACAGTAGACGATGATATATTATATTAAATATATCTTAGCAATGTATACAGGGTGCTCACTAAAGTCCCTAGCCACCCTCTTAACTTCGGAAATGCTGCTGCTGTGTGTCTAGGTATATATAAAAGTAGCCAGGCGGTACTGAATGAAATCACCTACGTCGCCACCTGGTGGAAAACTGCAGAGTTAACATTCCTCTCTCAAAAACGGAACGACAGAGGGAAAAAAATGATTTACAAAGTTGTAGAGTATCATCGTTTTAGTACAGAAAGACACTTGTGGACATAAATGCGAGAAATAGAACTGTTAAAACGTGCATTTGTTTTTTCATGATTTTATACACTGTGATGTCACAAAATTTTAACGGAAGGAGAAACGATTATCTTTCGGACAAAACACGACTCCGCAATGTGGCCCAGTAGTATCCCTTGTGATCTTCAATAAAAAAAGACTGTGGTTCAAACCCCCGAGGGTTGCCTCCTTGTACTGATTGTCTATATAAATAGAGTAGACAAAACGTAGATCATATAAAATAATGTTGCATCAACTCAAAGCAACTTGCGGTTGGTATTCGAAATATTTGCAGACGCAAATACGTAAGAAACGTCACGCCTGTTCACCTGAGACAGTTATAAAAGAGACATCTTCTTGATAAGATAAGTTATAAAACAGTTATAAAAGAGACATCTTCTTGATAAGATAAGTTATAAAACAGTTATAAAAGAGATATCTTCTTGATAGATATAAGGAGGATGGATGAGGCATGCTTTTCACCGAATGGCATGTACAACAAGGATTTTCTAGCGCCCATTACTGGGTGCTAGAAAATCCTAGATTTTTTACCGACGTTCGACATCAAATGTGATTTGCTATTAACGTTTGGTGCGCAACTTACAATAACAAGCTCATCGGCCCAATATTTTACGATTGCAGATTAACGGGTGTATGATATTTACAATGGATTAAATTCATGTGACGTAATGACCATATGAAAAACTTATCACGTGATACTCACCGATGTAAACAAGTTTTGTATTCGTTTGTTTACAATGCAATTTAGAATTGTATTGTGCTTCATAAGCAATAGTAACTTACATTTTACTATATACATCAATGGAAATTATCATACATCTCTTTTTATGTCTTATTTAAAAAGAAATGTTGAAATTATTTCGGATTGCTGCAGCATAAAGGTATTGAATCATTCTTCCATCAAAAAGAAGAAATGATGATTCAAATTTGTTTGGTTCACACACAGACATTTCGCTATAATTATGGAAATATCCTAATATAATTGTGATGTTTTAATAATTAAAAAGAAAGTTTTTTTTCTGCTGTACCTTAAGATTTCATTCAATAAAAGCGTTTGAGGAACGTTTAATGAATTTTTAATATGTTAACATTTATTTTTAACATTTAATTAATTTTGCGATATAGGGAAGCTCACACATTGCGTGGAATTTCATTTTATGATATATTTGATCTTTAAATGCAATACTGAAGAGAATTATTTAAAATAAAATCGGATGCTTGCTATCGGAACAAAATAGCAAAGTCATTATCTATCAAATTATAAACTTTATGACTAATTAAAATATCTGAAGACCTGGAGTACAATAAAAGGAATATAACTCAATTTTTTCAGTATGTACTCAGTATAACTTTATTATCTAATTCTGAACTCTTATTAATTGACATATATAATCAGTATTATAAAACTAATTTCCAATGTAGAATAGTTCCAAATAATGATTTCGAGTACATATTTTACAGGAATTTCTTAAGAAGTATTTGGAAAAATAGGTTTCTTTCTTATTACAATATATTATTGAAATAATTTGACTATAATTATTCTAGCTGATGTCTAACATACTATGTACATAATATCGAATTAAAAAGAAATAAAGAGTTTAAACATGGCTCTGAGTATCTTTTAATGTATCTCTCATCCATTATGCATTTGGAACTAAATTCCATATAGTTTCCGTTAATATTTCCTAACTATATTAAAGTAATCAAATAAAAAGAAAATGTCTATTATTGCAGAGAGTCGGAGCATCCACCAAAAACATTGCGTTGTTCTTGCAAAATAATTCCTCCTTTGAAGACTACTGGCCTTTTGGAACGTCAAGTTCAAACACAGTATTCAGATTATTTCTGCTTTGTTAAAGGGTTAATTGATCAGAATAATTATCAAACTTCTCGACTGCCCCAGGTTGTCATATGTGTTAGTGCTGCTTTTAATAATTTTGTAACTGCAAAGGCAACTAATGTAACTTATATTTCGCTGTATATATTACTTTTTAATTGAGTGAAAAATTATTAAGTAACTTGTTTTATGTCTCATTTCAAAATAATTGCTTAAATCTGAATTTGTATTGCTGTAGCATAAAGGTATTGAATCACTCTTTTATCAACAAACTAAAATAATGACTTCAAATTTATTTGGTTTACACGCAAACATGTTTTTTTTTTATTATTATTGAAAGCAATCTAATTTAACGTGATTTGCTAATATTTAAGAAAAGGTTTCTTTACTTCTTCTAATAGTTTTATTCAATAAGATTATTTCAAATACTTAATGTATATTTATTTTGAACATTTGTTGAAAATGTCTGGTAATATTTGTTAGTTTATACATTGAAAAATTTCAAATTTCTGTAGGTAATTAATTCAAAAATACTTAAATATTTTTAAAACATTGTTTATTTGAAAGTTTATATCCTAATATCTTAAGAAAGATTCTATTATATCTTAAGAATTGTTATCAATCAGTTTAGAAAATGAATTTCTGATGCGTAATAATTTGTGTGTTTCAGACTATCATTACATTGTAATCATATCTTTAGTGACTTTAACTCGTCATGTTGAAAATTATTTTCATACATGTAAATATTTGTGAATAACATTGAGAATATTTTATAGATTAACATTATAGTATTTAAAAAGCAGTGTTGGGAAATTTTAAGAGTTTTGAGCTACTTTGCTATACATTTTTTTTTATCGATGACTATACAAGAATGATGCTCGACAAGAATTCTATTTTTTTCACTTCATAAGTGCGTATTGTAACTTAAAACTGTCTGTTTTAATTGATGGAGAAATTATTATGCATTTTTATACTTTGTTTTAAGATATATATTTATATTTAAGATATTAAAGTTTTACCATTTTTGAAGAATTGTTGTACATCAGTCTTTCGTTCCAATAATATTGTTTGGCAGTCATAAGTTAAGAAATTATACATACAGAATAAAATATTGAACAAAAATAGCTTTCATTCTAGATTATTCTTTAATGGATTGAAGTAAATTTCAGATGCTTTATGACAGGAGTAAGATATTTCAGAATACATCTTTTAAAGAACATGGTGTTTTAATTTAAACACAAATTTCATGTGTATTTTGGAGTCAAGTTCTCACAGCCTAATCAGGCATTTTTCTTGTTATGTCCTCCCAAACACTGTTCATCATAATATAAGTGATTGCCTGGTGTTTGATCTTTATTGTCTCACGTTTTTTAAGTTATCTGTTTTAAATTCACATTACTTAGGGGGAGAACCACAACTTGTTCGTGTTGCAATTCAAAATTTGTTTTTCTTATTTAATTAAAGTTTTAACACAGACATTTGGTATTTCGGTTTTTTTTTATAACGTGGGTTAAAAATTGTTGCAAAAATTTAAATAAATGTTTGGTGCAGTATATTCAGATTTTATTGCATGCTGAACTCCAACATTCATTCACACAGCATAAATAAAACAATTTCTTTTGTATTCGACACATGACACAAACACTATATATAGTTATATATAATTCATTAAATTGTAAAAACGCTTATAAATGCTTACCATAGGATAAGGGCAAGCATATTATCTAGCCTTTTACCTGACATATTAAACATTTTTATTTACAATGCAATTACATTCATTCATAAAAGTCCTAAGCTAAATATTTATTTTCTGTAGACTTTGTAAGATAACTCTGATATTTTAAAAAAGACTTGAAATTTGTATGTTTATTTACACAATTAAACTTTCTCTCTCTCTCTTTACTTCCTTCATGCACTTCTTAAAATAAATGTTTTTAAAAATTATGCTTGTACCGAGATGAATTAAAAGTAAAACCGAGGTTCTGGTGTTGGCTGGAAGAAACACGAATCACATTTTTTACGACAAGGCAACGCAACAGATTGTTAAGCAGTATTCAATATTTATGGAATGTGAATTTTTCTATTTCTCAAAATTCTGTTTTTTCTCCCCTAATGTATCATTTCTATTAAAATGCGATTGCAAAAATTAACATTTTGTACATATTTTTAAAAATCAGATTGATTATCTATAATATAAGATTTGGTATGTGTCTTGTTGTTCACAGTAGTCAAAAAAAAAAAAAATTAAATTCTGTACTTTATTTTAATTTAAAACATATAAGCAAAACTTGTATTTGATCAATAAATATTACTTTGGAAAAAAGAAAAAAAAATTAATGCTAGCAAATCATTATTAAATTTGAAATTGTACAAAGAATTTACATATTCTTTTTTTTATATATAGTGTTGGTTCCTTTTTAAAACATTATAAGTAACTTATGATTAAATTAATTAATTTTGTTTGCAAAACACATTATAAAACACTTTAATTCAAGGTACAAAATTGCATCTGTTTTAATAATAAATCATTATATAACTGTTGCACCTTAACTATGTTTCTTGAATAAAATAGAAAATAGTTTAATCCAATGTTGCTTTATTTTTTAAAAGAATCAGCCTGATAAAAATAAAGTGTTTGCATATAAAAGATACTACAATTCAGAAGAGCTTAATTACACTTTAACTATTCACATTTATTTTTAGAGGTTTTAGAATAATTACAATGCTAGAATAAATATTGGGTCTTTATTTTTTACATGTTAGAATCTACCGATGATCTAATGATAAGTAACAATATTTATACATGAAATAGTTTGAAATACAAAAAATGATTAATATCAAAACAAAAAGTTGAAATAGCCGTTAACAGTTCATAAAGGCATCTGTTTAAAGAAGAAAATAATTTAAAGCTAATATCGTAAGTATACAAATACACGCCACAAGCTATTTGAAATAGGCTTACTATAGCTAACCGTGCGACATTTTAACAACTCGATTAAACGAGAATATAGATAAATAAAAATGTACTCAGATTATTTCCTACCAAATATAAATAACCGAATAATGAAAGATATATGATAATATGAAATATATTAGTCGAAATAAAGTGGTTGTACAAGATGTAAACAATTACCACATAGAGAAATCCGATGTTAACGCAGACACGCTGGTTCGTTTTTGTACACGTCACGTGATTTTGACATGGCATCAGTTGTCTGTGAATTTAGTACATTGCTATAGAACGTAATACTTGATTTTGTGGAGAATCTCCCGTGGTTTAATCTTATTAATCTATGGTTTCAAAATGACCTGCTCATAATAAATCTCCAGTGAAGCAGTACCTCTTCAAAAAATTTGGGAACCAACTAATTGGGTATGGTGGTTTCGAAGAGTGGCCTCCAAGTTTGTCTGATCTTACTCCAATGGACTTTTTCCTGTGGAGATACCTGAAACAGCAGGTGTATGCGTCCCTTCCTTAAACACTTCAGGACGTTAAACGACGCATTACAGACACTTGTGGCAACGTGTAACACACTATGCTCCAAAGTGTGCAACGTGACATTCAAACGAGGATCCAAATGTGCATTGCAGCTGACGGTGAGAAGGTTGAACATCTTAAATAAAGGTATATTGTTATAACTATTTGTGTATGTTTTTTTTTCTGATCATTTTGTTACGTCACAGAGTAGAAAATCACGAAAAAACAAATACGAGTTTTTATTGTTCTATTCTTCGCATTAATGTCTACAAGCAGTCTTTGCGAACTAAATCAATGATGCTCAACAAAAAACTGTGTAAATCACCTCCCCCCTTCCTATCTCGTTTCGCTTTCGAGATAGGAATGCTAGCTCCACAGTGTCTCTCTCGTATCGTTTTCACTGACTTGTGACACTGTGCATTGTCTTGGTGAAGCAGCACTTTCTTTTTCTTCAAATGCGGCCGTTTTTCGGCGATTTCGTCCTTCAAACGGTCCAATAACGCTATGTAATAGTCGTTGTTGATGATCCTTCCTTTTTCAAGGTAGTCAATGAAAATTATTCCATGCGCATCCCAAAATACAGACGCCATAACCTTGCCATCCGACTGTTGCGTTTCCCCACGCTTTGGAGCGGGTTCATCGTGTGCAGCCCACTCGTATGACTGTCGATTGGACTTCGGAGTGAAATGATGGAGCCATTTTTCATCCATTGTCACATAACCACGCAAAAACTCGGGTTTATTACGCTTGATCATCTTCAAACACTGCTCCGAATCATCGACTCGTCGTTGTTTTTGGTCAAAAGTGAGCTCGCGCGGCACCCACTTTGCACAGAGCTTTCTCATATCCAAATATTCGTGAATGATATGATGTACAAGTTCAGTTGATATCTTTAGAGTGTCTGCTATTTCATTCAATTTCAATTTATGGTCATTCAAAATCATTTTGTGGATTTTTTTAATGTTTTCGTCGGTAACAACCTCTTTTGGGCGTCCACTGCGTTCACCGTCTTCGGTGCTCATTTCACCACGTCTAAACTTAGCCTACCAATCCTTGATGGTTGATTTTCCTGGGGCAGTGTCCGGAAACTCGGCATCGAGCCATGTTTTTGCTTCAACTGTATTTTTTTCCCTTCAAAAAGCAATATTTTATCAACAAGCGAAATTCCTTTTTATCCATTTTTTTTCACAATAACAAAAGTTGCTTCACTCAAAATGCTATAATTGACAAACTAATGATCCGACAGCTATCAAATTTATACACGCATCTTTTGAGGGTTAGGGCTAACTAAAAAACGTATGGATTTAATTCTAGTAGCGCCATCTATGTGTCAGGCCAGGGACTTTTCAATTGACCTGTTATCATATCTGAATCACTTCACTTTATTTCCACCTGCATCTAATTAACATAATCACGTTACATTTTTGTTGGGAAGAAATTGTTATTTCATGCAATCAATCTCAATAAAAGTCCCAAAGCTTTGTGAAGAGAAAATCGCGAAAAGCCCAACGTCATAGTATAAGAGCGGGAATGATAAAGACTACAGTAATAAATTATTGACGGACATTATATCTCATTTTTAATAGTACAATGAATAATTGAAAAATGTGAAGAAAAACCTAAGTTGGTGCAGCTAAAAAAAGAAATTTTAAGAGATGATCATTATGAACGAGTACACACTAATAGTGAGAATTTTTTCTCTACAAAAAAAGAACATAGAACTGTATTAAATCCAGATAAACATATAGAAACATTTTGAATATTCCAATCAGTATGTTGGAGACAAGAAGGCTTTCCAAAAGCCTTCAATTTTACAGATTAATTTAATTTTAATTTATTTGGATAGTGCTCTATGCTCTGAGTAGCAAAAATGAGGTAAAGAACTTATTTCTGTTAACTTAAATGTAACTGCAAAATATGAAGGAACTAGTGTAATAATAGGGGTGAGTGAGTCTTATTGATAATGATTTAGTTTTATTGAAATACCGATAGTAAAAAAAATACATTTAAATATTCTTAGACAAATTTATGAAAAATTGCCTCTAAATAAAATCTGAATTAAAACTGGTGATTCTTAAAAGTGCCGGGTAATCAGAACTAAGTATAACTCTTGAGTTGTGAAGAAATGGCTGCTGAATGATATGTGTGTGTTCTCCATCTTTTGCAAAGTCCGAATAGAACATTTGAGATATACATAGAAAAGTAATTGCAGTATCACACAAAATTAAGAATCAAAAATAGTCTCGTGTTCAAGACGTTTAAGACAATACGATTTCATAATTTACAGGAAATTGGGTATTTCGGTATATAGTAGATTGTAAGTTGCTAAAAAAATCGATGAGTATTATAATAACTTCTTAAAAATAAAATTTTAGAGCTTTCTTTTAAAAAACATTTCATTAATACTTCAAGTTTCATTCGTTTATTCTCTGTCATTCCCTCTGTCTCTGATATTTATAAGTCTGATTTTTTTTTTTTTTTTTTTTTAATATTTTTTATAAATAAAATAGCTAATTTAAGTGGCTAATATTGATAAAAACCATTTAAAATTGTTCTTTAATTTGCATTTCCCTTTGTTTCAAAAGTATTATAAGTGCAAGAGTACTGAAGAATATTTTTTTTTTATTTACACGCTTTATATAAGTAAAACCCAGTAATAATTTAGGGGGAAATGAACAAAACAGTGTTTTACGAACATATTACTACGACGCAATTAAATTCAACAGAATGTTTTCTATTGGGACAAAAATAGGTAGTTGAGATTGTTTTGAGTGAGAAAAAACTAATTGTTTGAAGGCGAACTTCTAATCCAGTTGAAGCCAGTATCAGGACAATGGAAAAACAATATTACCAAAAAAAATCAAGTAGCTTTGTTTTTTACACATTTTGCTGAATCCCTTTTTATGCTTTTCTTTTTATTGTACAATGTTTTTTTTTTTTTTTTTTTTTTTTGTAAATGACTTTCCATTCTCCCTTTCCTTCGCAGAATTTATAAGAAAATGAAATTTACGGTACAACCATACTAAAACACATGTAGATATGCACTTTTAACAGAAAATTTTAAAGATAACACTGTTAATATAATTATCAGTTGTAACATACTGGCGTTGTTATTTATATTAAGAGCATCGGTACTCAATATATAGTCAAGGTAGCAAATCTTTAAAACTAGATTTATTCTATCTGATAATAATCAAAATCAAAATGTATTTCTAATATGGAACTCTTACCTAATCACGTCTTCAAACAAACATTTTAATTTTAAATTCTACTTATGTTGAGATCAGCAAAAAGAAGAGATGTTAAAAATTGGATTCAAACCCGATAGACATCTGGTGAATGGATACAAATCTGGTAGACGAGGGTGTACCAGAAGAGGAGTAGGGGGAGGAGTTTTAGTATAATTATTACTAAGAAATAACTGAGGTAAATCGATAAAACCTATTCATGATTTTAATTAATCTTTTTGTATCTAATTTTGTAAATTACAGCTTTATTAATGATGATTTATTTGATTTCATGAAGCCGTAGATTGAATTATGAATATAAGAGTTCAACCCCTATAGTTCTCTACAATAGTGACATTTGAAGGGTTATGATTGAATGATTGATCATTTATTAGTATCACACTTAGGGCCCACGCGAGGACTATTGGTAAAGAACCTCGAAATTTTAAGCATGAGCCAAATGACGAGGATGGTACTTGAGGTGACACTTCCCTCTCTAAACTTCCACATCACACCAATGGAAGAACTTGGAGAATCGACAGATCCCCACCAAAAAGTAAGTCGTTAGAGGCCTCAAGTCACAGTCATTAAATTTAAATTTATGCATCCAACAGCAACACCACATTAGCTGGATGCTAGAAATCACAAACTGAATTGTTCTTCAGTGCACATGCACGATACACACACACACACACACACACAC